>VZRV01007180.1:89741-141974 GCA_013398115.1 Falcunculus frontatus
CTGCCCGGCGGGCAGGTGACGGAGGAGAGCCTGCAGGCCGACAGCGGGGCCGACTGCGTCAGCCTGGAGCTACGGGCGGCCGACGGCGCCCTCGTTACGCTCACGGCGGATTTCAGACAGGTACGGGGCGGGGGAGAGCATCCCCCGGGGAGTTGGGGCAGGGAGAGAGCGGGGAGAGCATCCCCGGGGGGTTTGGGTAGGGACGGAGTGGGGAGAGCATCCCCGGGGAGTTCAGAGCGGTATAGAGCGGAGGAGAGAATCCCCGGGGGTTTCGGATGAGAACGGAGCAGAGGAGAGCATCCCCGGGGGTTTCGGATGAGAACGGAGCAGAGGAGAGCATCCCTGGGGGTTTCGGATGAGAACGGAGCAGAGGAGAGCATCCCGGGGGTTTTGGATGAGAACGGAGCAGAGGAGAGCATCCCCGGGGGTTTCGGATGAGAACGGAGCGGGGAGAGCATCCCCCGGTGCCGCGGGGAGTCCCGGCGGGGCTGGAGGAGGGCAGAGGCTGCGGGATGGGAGCGATGGCCCCTGGCTCCTCGCGGGAGGGTCGGGTCAGGGCTTTTTGTGCAATCTGTGAGGGCTTTTTGTGGGATGAGCGCTGGGGATGGCGATCCTTCCCGCCCTCCTTCCAGATCCGAGTCCATCCCAACTCGGAGCCTGGAAAATCTTGTCTAGGGCTCCAGGAGCCAGAACTGTTTCAGAGGCGTGGAATTCCCTCGAAATGCACAGGGAAAAGTCCATCCATGCTCTCGCACCGTCGGGGGCTTTGTCTGGGCTCTCCCGGACAGTTAACCAGGATTGCTGTCCCCACCGGTGTCACTCCTGTGACCGGCGCTGCCTCCACGCTGGAAACAGCTGCTGAAAGATCCCAGTGGGGACGGGAGCAGTTTCCCAGCTGAGTCCAGCAGCTCCGATGCTCCTTGCTGAGTTGTGAGCAGCACAGTTCTGCCCAGTTTTGCGTGGCAGGCTCAGCACAGCCAGGCACGGAGCGGGGTCAGGGCAGGAGAGGCTGGGCTGGGGAGATCTGGGGTTCCTGGCTCTGCTGCGGGGGTGTCCCTGCTCTGCTGTAGCCCTGGGATATCTCTCTCCATGGTGCCATGGAGTGCAGTTAATTCCTCAGGTGGGCTCCTGCTGTCTTCGGGGGCTGGTGTGTGGTGTGGGACGTGTTTGACTGAGAGCTGGCAGTGGGGCTGATGACAGCCCGGAGTGCAGGGAGGTGATGCTGCAGAGCCCCAAATCCCACGTGTCTCATGGGCATGGAGATGCCGAGCCTGGCTGGATGCAGGGAACTTCCCGCTGCCCAAGGAAGAGCAGTTTTCCGGGGTGGCACGGCTGTGTAATCTCGTTCCACCCCCCCATCCCGCCTGTTGGTCGGGTGGACTTTGCTTTGCAGCAGGAGGAAGCCCAGAGCCAGGAGATAGGAAGGTGTTGTGTCCCAGCCTGCTGTGAACCTTGGAGCCTTTTGCCAGGGATTGTTCTGGTGCCTCTTCCCCTTTCAGTCTCCTCTGGATGTCCCTTTTCCTCTCTGAGGTGCCAGCAGAAGCCATGGTGGTTTTGGAAGTGGTGGCATGCTCCAAATCCTCCAGCACATGTGCAGGGAAGTAGCCCTGTGACTCCTAATTAAAGAAAATATTCAATAATTGCAAGCCATGGCACAGCAGGGAAGTGAAGGGAGGGAGGAAGGGCTCTGGAGCCTGTGGATTGCAAACTTGCACATTCCCAGGCGAGGGAGATCCAAACTCACGCCAGATCCTCTAGGTAGGTCCTTTGGGAACCTGGGCTGTGACCTGGGGACTGCTGCTGTGCTGAGCTGGTGATTTTTTCAGCGTTTTTCATTTGCTTCAGCTCTTCTTGAGAGCTCAGAGCTCACCCACAAACCCAACCGAGCGTGTGTTAGTTCTTCTCTCCCTCCCATCCTTATTAGAGCTGAGTTTCTTCTGGGTTGGGGATTCTCTGGAGGTATCTGGAGTCCATAGGTTAAATCCTGAGCTGCTCAGCCCCTTCCAGCAATGGTCCCTGGAGGGCTCTGCAAGCATCCGACTTGCAGAAGTGCATTCCTAATCCTCAGCTTTAGAGCAGCTGGGGCCTGACTCTTCCTGCTCCATGGCTTTGCTGAAAAATAGCTGGGAAAAGCCAGGGGAACATAAAGGAGCGAGGAGCTGGCTCTGTGGTGTGTGAGTAATGTGTGAGCAGGCAGCAGCCTGGCCTGGCTTCCCCCTCTGACCTGCTGCAGCTGCACCCAGACAGTTCCCTCTTCTGCCCTGGTGCTGCTCTCACCGAAATTACACAACTTCTCCCCTGCACTGAAGGTCGTGAGGTTCTGAGTGTTCCCAAAAGCAGCTGGGGTTGTTGATCTGCTGCCCTTGAGCCCGATGGCGTGGCCATGCTGTGGCCAGGATGCTGGGGTTTTTCCACAAATGATTTTTCCACTCCTCTGGCTTAAACTGCAGGGGGTTCATCCAAAGTCAGGGGTTTATTTGCTATTTTTTTTTTTTTTCTCTTCTGGCAATTTGTGGTTGCCAGACCAGGGGCTGGAGAAGAAAGGAGCTAAATGAGATCATTGTTCATTGCTCTGCTCTGACACTGGTGGGACTTGAGCAGTGCCTGGACCTTCCATAGGGCTGGGATTTTCATCGCTCTTCCACCCCTGCCTGCCCTCCACAGCTGAACCTGGAGGAGCCGTGTCCTCAGAGCACACCAGGTTATTTTTCCTATTTAGAGCAGCACAAACTGGTCAGTGCGAGTTCAAACTGGGACTCGGTGTTTTCTGGGCAGAGCAGGAGTGACCCTTTTCTTGCAGTTTGAAAGAGAAGGAGAACACTTCTTTTTCTGTGGTCAGGCACAAAATGTATCGCAAAAAATAATGAGGGGGGTCAGCAACCCTGAATGTTGTGTCGGATTTGAGAGGAGAGATGTTGCCAGTTGTTAAACACTGAGAGCGAAGTGGGTGGGTTTATTTCGATGTCAGCACAAAGATAGAGAAAAGTTTCTTTTCCCTTTTGATTGCTGGAAAAGATGGGGTTGGAAACAGAAGGGAGGAAGCCTGGGTAGCATTTTAACCCTCACACTGCCAGTCTTTCAGAGTTCTTGTTGATAAAGCTGTTGTGTGATGTTTGGGGGGGGTGGTGTCAGAATTTCCTCATACAAATCACCAGGTGACACAGGAGAGCGTCTGGCCACAGATTTTATTGGTGTGATTTTGAAAGTAGATTCTTCTCTGAACAGATACCAAAAGCAGGAGAAGAGGGACATTCAGGACCCTTTGGGAGGGCTCATAAAACACCCTGGTGTTTGTCACTCTGACTTCTAGAACCTTATTGCTCTGAAAATGTGCTTTTTTTCCCCCCTCTCCCAGCACATCCTTGATTTGCCTTTACAGATACTTTATAATAGACACCAAAATTCTTCATTCCAGCCATTTCCAGAGAGAGAGGGGTTAAAAACCATAATCCCCACCCATTCAGGGTAGCTCAGCTGGCTGGACCCTCGGTGTGGATGCAACACCAAGTTCCCTGTGCTGTGCAAACTCATGGAATTCTGGCTGGCTGTGCCTGTTCCCTGGGGCAAGGGCTGCTGACAGCGTGCAGAATTGAACCCAGCAGTGCTGGTGTCACCCCATGTCCCCAGCAGCACATCCCCTCTTGCCTGTGCCACTGCAAAGACAAAAGTGGGCCCTCACAGCAGCACTGATGTCCTCGGGGGAGAGAAATTTGGCAGGAAAGCTGAATGGGTTGCAGGGAGGAAGGCACTGAGATGATTTATTTCCCTGGGAACTGGTTTGCTCCACTCGACGTGGAATCGTTGCTGGGCTGGGAGCTGGACCACACAGGCTTGTAAATCCCAGCTGGAATAAACCTCAGCCAGGGGGGTTGAGCTGCTCTCACCCCCAGATGCCAGCCCCTGGCTGAGGACAGGGTGAGGAGGGAAGGAGTTTGATGATTTCCCCGCTCCTCCTTGGAAGTGCCTTTAGCAAGGACAGGCCACCCTGGGATTTTGGGAGCCGGGAGCACAGATTTCCCTGCTGCCTTGAGGAGCTGCTGTGGCCTTGCTGCAGGGCTGGTTGTTCCCTGGAGTGTTCGTCACAGCAGCTGTCACTGTCCCTGCTCAGGGCCGAGGATTCCCCACGCCCCCGCCCGGAGTTCATCCGGAGAGTCCCCGCTCTGCTGGGACTTGTTCCCTGCTGGGAAATTCTGCAGGAACCCAGAGCTAAAGGTGTTGTTTGCTGCCTTGGCTGGGGACCCATCTTGGCACTGATCCTGTGCTTTTCCTGCCGGGAAAAGGTGAGGAGGCTGGGCAGGGGAAGGCGCTCTCCGACAGGGAAAAGTTTTGGTGGCTCTTTCGCTGTGGCGTCGTTTTTAAGCAGCGTGGTTTGGTTTTGCTGCACCTGGGGGTGCAGGGAGAGCTGTGCCAAAGCCAAGCAAGGATTTGGGACAGAGCAGGGAAAAGAAGAGATTGATCCTGCTCAGGGCAGAGTGGTCACTGCAAGGTCCACTTTGGCTTTGCTCGGAGCCAGGTAAAGGTGGGATTTCTCACCTCGGAACAACTCATGCCACAGGAACCAGATCCTTGACAAAACAGCTTTTTTTAAGTTGTTTTTTTGCTGTTTCAATGCTGGCAACCCAGCCCATTCCTGCTCGTCCCAGTGCATCTCCCTTGGTGTCAGCAAATGCTCTGGAAATGCCTGCCACCTGGAGCTGGGGCAGAGGGAGTTGTGAATTCCTCGTCTGCATCAGCCCTGAGGAGGAAAGAGTCGGCTGGCTGAAGGCTAATTCATAAATAGGTGGATCAGGAGGATTAATCAGCTGCTCAGCACGTTCTCATTTTACAAAAATTGCCTCCAACCTGGGAAGTGCTGCTCTGTTTTTAATCTCCTGCCTGTGGAGGTTTTCGGCCTGAATGCAAAACGTGGCTATCCCTGCTTGCTTTTCCCAGACTGTTCAAAGGGAATTAGAATTAAATCCGCAGCTGAGGAATATGCCAGAGTCAGCTCCTGGTTTTAGTCCGCTCATCCACGGGCCCTGCATGCTGTGGGAGCTCCCAGCTGGAAGCTGGAAGGCAGCTGGACTAAATGTGGATGGGGAATGTGGGTTGTTGCAGTGTCTCAGTGGGACATCTCCCCATTAAATCTCTCCAAAAAACTAATGATTCCATAGCAATTTCTCAGGAATTTTTGGTATCTCTTTCTTCTCAAGCCTCCTCCGTGCCCTGCTCCTCGTCATGCAGTCAACAATTGCACCAGCAGGATGATTTCTGCAGTCCTGGGGGTGGAAGTGCTGTCCTTGCAGCTGTCCAGATGTGCACTGAATGGCATTCCCATTGCTCTCCTGGGCATGGAGAAAAGGCAGGGACAAAGAGTGGGCTCTGTGAGCAGGAAAGCTCAGCTGGAAAAGAGAAATGCTCCCTTCTGGGGCAGAGAGAGGCTGGGAGAAGCCAAGCTAATGAGCCATCCAGCAGGAACAGCTCAGGAGGAGCTCTGCCTGCTGCTCTCCAGCCACCAGCATCTGTCCAGCTCTCTGTGGAGAGGGATGGCTGAGGGAGCTGCCAAAGGCACGGATTGCTCTCCCTGTTCCAGTCCTGTTTAGCCCTTGGAGTGGGATGGGCTGGCACCAAGGGATGGCAGATTCCCACAGAGGGCACCGATGCCCCTGAAGCCAGAGCCGGAGGAATCGATCCCTGCAGAGAAATCAGGGTTTGGTGCAGAGCAGGACACAGGGAGGCTCTGCTGTTGACCAAGGAATTCTGTGACTCCACATGAAGTAACTATGAGTGATTTCCAAGCTGGTTCTGGAAAGGACTGCAACCCCTGTCATGTAAAATGACAAAATTAGTGACCTGGACAGAACAGGAAGTCGGCTGCAGCTGATCATAACAGCTCCTTCTGCCTCTAACAGTTTGATTTTCATTTTCATTTCTGCTCCACACGCTGCTGGGTTCAGGGATGAGTAACTTTTTCTACAGGATGCCACTTGTCAAGAAGCAAGGGAGGGAAAGCTGCAGAGGAAATTTGGGGCTGCTTATTCAGTAAGGCATGAAGATAAAGGCTGTGTGATATCTGCTCAACAAAACCAAATGAGGCTCCTTGAAGTTTTGCTTCTCTCCTTGGGAAAGGACAGAAACCCTCAGCTGTGGGAGGTGGGATGTGACCTGGCAGCAATTTGTCCTTGCCACAGTGGGGTTGTGAAAACCCTTCGTTCTCTCCAGACACCAGGGATTCTGCTGCAGGCTTTGGGGTGGGATTGGAGCTGGGAACACATCCCTGTGCTCAGGTGGCACAGGTATGAGACCTTTGGCTTTGTTTTTGGGCTGAAGCCTTTCTCTTTGACCCCGACCTCTCAGTTCATCTCACTGATGGCAAAGATCTGCAGCTCTCACTCTTGTTATTCCTTTCTGTCAGGAGGTGAAGATTTTCCGTGCCTTAATCCTCGGGGAGCTGGAGAGGGGCCAGAGCCAGTTCCAGGCCCTCTGCTTTGTGACCCGGCTCCACCGCAACGAGATCATCCCCAGCGAGTCCATGGCGAAGCTGCGGCAGGTACGGGGCTCCATCCTCCCATCCAGCCAGGAATTCTCAGAGTTATCCCACCTGGATGCCCTTCCCAGGCAGCTGCCTGGCTGCTCAGCCCTTAGACTCACTTCTGACCACCCCTCCTGCTTGAGGGATTTGGTGCTAAACTGAGTTCATCAGTGGTATTGGTCCTGTTCTAGTAATGCACTTGAGGTTTAGTCGAGCCTTGTTTGTGTCATGATTTAGTTGAGCCTAATTTTTGGCAGGGGTGGGTGAGTGGCCGTGGAAATCCCTGCCCCAGTGAAGCCAGTACTGATCTGGGACCATTTATCAGGACAAAACAGGGAGAAACCACCCCAGGCAGTGGTAAAATGTCGTGGTTTCAGCATCAACAGGTTTTTAAAGTGTCTCTCACCCAGGCAGGATCAGGTGGACATCCGTTCTCACATCTGGTGTTGGCACCACCTCACAATGTGCTGTGAGGAACAAGATGCACCCAGGATTGAAATTTTTGATTATTTCCTCTGCAGAAAAACCCCAGGACAGTGAGGCAGGCAGAGGAGGTGCGAGGTTTGGAACATCTCAGCATGGACGTGGCTGTGAACTTCAGCAAGGGAGCCCAGCTGAGCTCCCACATCCACAACGTCTGCGCGGAGGCCAAGGAGGCCATTTACACCCGGGAGGAAGATGTCAAGTTCTGGCTGGAGAAAGGTGAGTTCCTGTGGGTTTCGCTGGGGCTGCTCCTGTCAGGAGCTGGCGCCGTGCTGTGATGGCTCCTGCCAGGTTTCTGGGGATCAGCACGGATTGTTTTGGCCCCGAGGCACGTGTGTCACCCTGCGGCAGCCTGTGTGTGAGCAGATCTCACTCCTCCTCCTGGTGCTCGCCAGGTGAACCTAATTTGGGATTTTAAAAGTAACCTTTCACCTGCTCCACCACCCAGAGGAAACACGTTGGTTCTGTGTCTTACGGCTTGCTTTGCCCTGGATCTTTTGTTCTGCTGTGGTTCCTATTCAGATTGAAGTCCCTGGAAATGCTCTGTCCAACCTCCTCCTTGTCCTGGGGACTGTGCAGAGAGACCAGTGCTGGCTTTGGTGGCTCTCTCCTCTGGCTTTACCTCATGGCAGTGCCCTGAGGGCTGTCTGTTCAGGTGCTGCCACAGAGCTCTGACCTGCTGGACCTCACTTTCCTCGGGGTCTTTTGTTCTCCTGTGGCTCCCATTCAGATTTAAGTCCCACCAGCCCCTGGAAACATTGTCCAACCTCCTCCTCAGCCTGAGGGCTGTGTGGGGATGGCTTTGGTGGCTCTCTCCTTCCGTTTTCTTCTGTCCTGAGCGATGTCTGTGCTCCCTCCCTCAGGAGTGCACAGCTCCATGTTCGAGGTGCTGCTGCAGGGCTCGAACGTGCTGGACCTTGCTTTCCTTGGGGCCTTTTGTTCTCTCATGGCTCCCATTCAGATTTAAGTCCCACCAGCCCCTGGAAACATTGTCCAACCTCCTCCTCAGCCTGAGGGCTGTGTGGGGATGCCTTTGGTGGCTCTGTCCTTCCATTTTCTTCTGTCCTGAGCGATGTCTGTGCTTCCTCCTGCAGGAGTGCACAGCTCCATGTTCGAGGTGCTGCTGCAGGGCTCGAACGTGCTGGACCTTGCTTTCCTTGGGGCCTTTTGTTCTCTCATGGCTCCCATTCAGATTTAAGTCCCACCAGCCCCTGGAAACATTGTCCAACCTCCTCCTCAGCCTGAGGGCTGTGTGGGGATGCCTTTGGTGGCTCTGTCCTTTGGCTTTCCTCTGTCCTGAGCGATGTCTGTGCTTCCTCCTGCAGGAGTGCACAGCTCCATGTTCGAGGTGCTGCCGCAGGGCTCGGATGTTCCGGACCTTGCTTTCCTTGGGGCCTTTTGTTCTCCCGTGGTTTCCATTCAGATTGAAGTCCCAACAGCCCCTGGAAAAGCTCCGTCCAACCTCATCCTCAGCCTTTGGTGGCTCTCTCCTTCTATTTTCTTCTGTCCTGAGCGATGTCTGTGCTCGCTCCCTCAGGAGTGCACAGCTCCATGTTCGAGGTGCTGCTGCAGGGCTCGAACGTGCTGGACCTTGCTTTCCTTGGGGCCTTTTGTTCTCCCGTGGCTCCCATTCAGATTTAAGTCCCAACAGCCCCTGGAAAAGCTCCGTCCAACCTCATCCTCAGCCTTTGGTGGCTCTCTCCTTCTATTTTCTTCTGTCCTGAGCGATGTCTGTGCTTGCTCCCTCAGGGGTGGACGGCTCCATGTTCGAGGTGCTGCCGCAGGGCTCGGATGTTCCGGACCTTGCTTTCCTTGGGGCCTTTTGTTCTCCCGTGGCTCCCATTCAGATTTAAGTCCCAACAGCCCCTGGAAAACCTCCATCCAACCTCATCCTCAGCCTCGGGGCTGTGTGGGGATGGCTTTAGTGACTCCTTCTATTTTCTTCTGTCCTGAGCGATGTCTGTGCTTGCTCCCTCAGGGGTGGACGGCTCCATGTTCGAGGTGCTGCCGCAGGGCTCGGATGTGCCAGAGCTGCAGCGCTGCCGGCTGTGCCCGGACCGCTGGAAGCCGTGCATCTGCAGCTACTCGCTGAGCATCGAGTGGTACCCCTGCATGCTCAAGTACTGCAAGAGCCGCGACGCCGGGGGCAAGGTGTCCTCCTACAAGTGCGGCATCCGCAGCTGCCAGAAGGGCTACACCTTCGACTACTACGTGCCTCAAAAGCAGCTCTGCCTTTGGGATGAGGAAACTTAGAGCCAGGCCGGACTCTCCAGGGGCAGCTCGTCTGCCCCAGCACGGAGCTGGCTGCTCCCAAGAAGGAATGCTGTTCACAGTGGTGCCTTGTGCTCTGTGTGTGTGCCTTTCCTTGTGGCCTCCTGTGACTCCCTCCCCGCCTGACGCTGCCCCGTGCTGTGACAAGCAGGCTCAGCTCGCTGGGTGATGATGCTCCGGCTTCCCTGGAGCAGGAGATGCAGGTTTTGGGGTGAAGCACAGGGAAAGGGGTGTGCTGCCCTGCTCTGGAGCTCAAAGGGGCAGCTCCCAGCCTCGAGCTGAGCAGGCAGGGCAGGCAGAGAAAGGATTTTGCTGACCTGGGTTGCCAAACATCTCTGCCATGAAGAACCCCTTTTGCTGCCTTCACCACCTGGTGACACAACAACGGGGAAACAGCTGATTTTTGGGTCCACACCCCCTCAACAAGGAAGGTTTGGAGCCCACCCAAAGCCAGAGCCTGCCTGTAGCTTTTCCTAGTGCCTGACTGGCTGTTATATCCCCCTGTGGATAGAAATGTAACAGGGGGATATAGCCCAGCATCTTATGCCCCTAAAGGGCTGGTAATTAGGGCTTTAATTAATCCCTATTTAGACTAGTGAAGGCCCAACTTTTTGTGTTGGTCTTGTGACTCTTCCACTAAGAAAGAAAACATCCAGAGACTCGTGACTACCACCGTAACCCCGTGGTTGCAAGGGGAGAGGAGGATCCCAGGTGGGTTTTGAAGAAGACAGGATTCTACACCCACGTCCAGTTTTATGTCCTGCTCTGCCAGCTGTCCACAAGAAGCTCTTCAATAACTGTACTGCTTTGCTGTGCCTTGGTTCCCCAAATGTTAAACAGGGATGGCACTGAAGCTGTCCTCGGCCCTGGAATATTCCTGGAGGGATCAGACAAAAAGCACTGGAAGTGCTGCCTGGCCCTGTGTCCTCTTCCACTCAAATTAGAACAAGCACAGAGGGGAGAGAAGCTCTTGGGGTCTTTAGGGACCCCTGTGCCTCCTGGTGAAAAGCCTTCACAATGTGCCTTTTTGCCTAAAATACAGGAAATTTTGATAAAGGAAAAAAAAGAATTTGGTCACGATTATTTTTGTATCGATCATTTAAGGGGGTGGGGGGAGAAGGGAAAGGTATTTTAATATTGGAACATGAAGTAAAACACACTTGAAATGAATTTTAAAACCAAATTATTTATCATTTGTAAGGTAAAATAAACTGATTTTTTAAAGCATCCTTGGCCTAAAAATTTCTCTGTGCATGATGCTCTGTGTGTGAATTAAGATTTGTTCCTTTATGGGTCAGTCTCAAACCTGCACCTGGTGAAGAGCCATGGATTGGGGGAGAATATCCAGGGATTTTTGACTCAGCAATGTGATGCTGCACCTCCAACACTCCATCCTTTCGGATCCTCCACAGGGAGACGGGTTTAGCTCACCCCAAGCAGTTGTGGGAGCTCTGGTGGATAAACCCATCACTCGAAGCAGGTCCTGGGGGCTGCTCCTCTTGCCGAGTGGTCCCACGAGACTTCTCTGGGTCCCGTAAAACATTCCCGGTGAATTTCTCTGCAGCTCCAGCTGATGAGGGCGGAACTTTGGGCCGGCCCAGGGCTCCCGGTGGCTGCTGGAGGGAGAAATGTGGAGCTCTGATTCCCTCTAGTGTGGGGAATGCAGGGATGGGGCGAGCACTTCAGCCCTTCTCCGCCTCGCCCACCAGCAACTCGCCCTTTTTTGGGGAAGGGGGAGCAAGGGTTTGTTCTCTGCTGTCTCGGCTCCTGCCGCAGCAGGACACCGTGGGGTTCTGTGCCTCTTAACTGGGGTTAAGCCCAGCTCTGGGGCAGGTGGGCTGTGAGCAGGGTGGGGTTGGATTGCAGGGATTGCAGCCCATTCCCACTGCCGCCTGCAAGGGGATGGTGGGATGGACATGGGCTCGCTCTGGGAGCGTCGGGACACATCCCAGCGAGCCCCAATGGGCTTTATTTTGTAATTCCGAGCCTCTGGGATGCCTGGAGCCAGTGCAGTTCCCCGGCCTCCAGCAGTGGGTGCTGGCGGAGCACGGCTGTGCCTGGCCGGGTTTGGGATGTCGGGATGTCGGGACAGGGATGCTCGTGGTCCAGCCGGTCCCTGCAGGATCGCAGGATGTCCCCAGCCCTGCTGGAAGAGGGAGTGGGGGATTTTTGTAACGTCTCCCTGCAGTTTGTGCTTCCAGGGCCCATCCCAAGGCCGCATCCCATAAATCAGGTGCTGTCTGCAGAGTTTACCTCCCTCCAAGAGGGGAACGAACAGTGGCAGCAGGAGAGGAGGAGCACGGTGCCTGCAGAGTGGACAGGTCACGGATGACCACAGGGACAAAAAAGAGCAGCGCCTTTGTTGGTGTCTGGGAGTGATTTCAGCAGTGAACAGAGTAAACCCAATGCTGCCCTGCCTGATAACCCCATTTCCACAGCAGAAAGAAGTGGTGATGCTGTGATCCATCCCCTATTTTTCATAAGGAAGGTGTATTCTCTCCTGCCCTTCACCAGAGCTCAGGGCACCCAGGGGATGGGCTCGGCTGCCACAGCTGTCTGGAGAGAAAACCACCTAAATATTCCATTTTCCCCGCTGTTTCGTTGAGCACAAAATAATAGCCAGAGAAAGACATTCCCAGCTGTGTTTGGGGCCAGGAGAGGGCACTGGTGCCCTGCCCGTGGCCGGGACAGGATCCCTGCCCAGAGGATGCCCGGGATTCCTGCCCGGTTGGAGATGCCACCCGGCAGAGCCGCCTTCCTGGTCGGCTCTGGAGCACGGGAAAAGCGCCAGGAAGAGCAGAGAGAGAAGAGAAACTCCTGCTTAGTGAACAAAAGGTGCTCTGATGTGGGGGAAGGAGAGCTCCCGTGGTCCCCAGCCTTTCAAGCTGGCTGGGAGCCACCAGCACATAAATTCCTGTTTGACGCAGTGAAGACATCCGATCACGTCAGCCTTCGGGATGGGGAAAACCCAGAGAAAAACACGAGAAAAGAGGGCGGCAGCTGCCCAGGAACGCCCCAGGGCTCAGGGCCCGAGTGGCTGGACGGGCTGGGGCTCGGTGGCACCAGTCCAGCCCCTCCAGGAGCTCCACGGGAGCTGCCGTGCCAAGCACCCCGTGCCACCTCGCTGCTTCCTGGAGGCTGAAATCTCCCCTGCCCTGGAAATAAATGTCAGTCTGACCCGGGAACCCCCAGCTTCCCTCCACTTTTTCCTTGTTAGGGTTTCGTCGAGCTCCTCCACCCCCTCCTGCCGTCTCCCGGGGATGTCCTCCCTGACCATGCCGCGGGCAGCTCCAGCCCCAGCGCTCCGGACTGGGTTGGAGGTGAGGCTGGAGATCCTGCCCGCCCACCCATCCCTTCGGAGAAACCTGTCTTTCCAGGGAGGGAGAGCGGCATGTGGGAAAGCCGAGAGCCCTGGAACGTGAATTACCCAGGGAGAGATGAATGTGTGATAGCTTGTACCTGGCAGCTACTAATTGAGCGTTAACGCTTTCAGCAGGGCTTGGAGCGGCGCTGGAGCTCGGCCCTGTCACACGGGTGTCCCGAGGGGTGCTGGGGTCACCGGGGTGGCACATGGCAGGGACAGGGAGCGGCTGTCGGGGTGGCTCGGTCCCTGTCACAGCACGGAGAGTGGGCTCTGCCCTCTGGCTGCTTTCTGCAGAAGAAGCCAACGTTAGGGGATTTTTTTTCTTGCCTGGCTTCCCTGGAAGTTGGTAAATCCTGCAGCTTGAAACAGCAGGGATGAGGAGGAAGAGACTGGCTGCCACTTCTCTCCTCTCCTGAGGGGACACAGATGTGCCCTACAGAGCACGTGTGGGGAGAGCGGGGTCTCCATGTGCCAGTCCTAACCCTGCTCTTCATCTCCAGCCAAAACAGGTTTCTTTTCTGCTTTCAACTTTCCTTTTTGTGCTGTTTCACGCAGCACCGAAGTTCAGCCCACACTGAGAGGACACAGCCCCAACACCACCGGCTGCTCCCGTGGCTCACCAGGGTTATCAGAGCGGCCAAAAAGGGCTGTTCCTTCACTCCCAACACCTTCCCTCGGGCTGCTGCCCAGCCCGGCCGGATGCCTCGGCCTCTGTGAGGCGCGCAGGGCCGAAAGAGGGGACAGGAGGGGTTTGGGGCAGGTGCTGCGGGTGCCCGTGCGCGGCCGAGGGCGGGCGGAGCGGAGCGAGCGCCTTCCTTCCTGCCCTCCTTCCCACCCCACCCCGCCGCCTGGCAGCGCTGCAGGGACTCATCCATTCCCGAGTTACTAATATGCAAATGGCAGCGTTTGCATGGGCCTGACGCCAAGCTGTTGGGTGTCAGGGCACCCGAGGGAGCCGGAGGTGGGGCGAGGCGTGGCACCGCTCCGCATGCTCACCTGGCCCTGCATGGCAACAGGCAATGGAGCTCTAGGTCCCTTCGGCAGCGGACCCACGGCCGCTTCGAGAGGCAGCGGGTGGCAGAGGAGGGAGGGCAAACTGGCAGCCCCTGGCAACCTGGGGCTGACGGCAGGAGGCTGGGCACACCGCGGATTTCCCCCCGCCGGCAGGATGGTGAACCTGGAGTCCGTGCACGCAGGTAAAGGGCACCGGCGCCGGAGCGCACAGCGGAGCCGGGACCGTGGGCTCGGGCAGGAAATGGGGTTGCTTTGATTCCCGTGACCTTTCTTCGCCCCTTTCCCTCCTCTTTCCACCCGCTGGGGCGCCTGGTGAAGTGCCCACATTCCTGCTGGGGATGGATGCTGCCCTGAGCTGTTTAGGGGGCTGCCAAGCCATGCCCACAGTGTGGGAGCAGCGCTCCCGCTGCCAGCCCAGCGGGGTCAGGGAGCAGCACAGAGGGCTCTCGGGTGCCTGGAAAACGGGAATTTAGTGCCTGACCTGTGCGTCCTGTCATTGGGATAAAGCTGGGAGGAGGGAGAAGGGATTAATTCACGGAGGGATGCGGGAAGGGTGGAGGGAGGGGTGTGAGAGAGAGATGGGACATGGGCTGAAAGGAGAAAAGTTCATGGCAAAGAGGGAAAAGGAGGGAGAAATGAATGAGGAGGGAGCTGAAGGAGGCTGGGTTGGGTCAGGAATGAATGAACAGGGACACTCGGGAACTCCTTCCAGGGGGTCTGACCCAGAGGTGCGGCTCAGCTCTCACATCCCCTCTGAGCAGCCCCCTGCCCTGCAGTGAGCTGGGAACCGGAGCAATCCCTGCCAAACCCCTGGAGCTGTGCTGAGCTCTGACAGAGCTGCCTCAGCTCAGTCCCAGGGGCAGGACACATCCCTGGGCACACGGAGCTGAGGGTGACGCTGGAGTGGGAGCAGCGTGGTGGCAGCCAGACCCCGACAGCCCCGTCCTGGCAGGGGCAGGCAGCGGGATTTTGGGATACAGGAGCCACGTGCCCCGTTAGTGACTTTTGTCCTGAGCTTTGTGCAGCACAGAACGCTCTGCTGGCCCCGGGCTGGAGGGGAGGAGAGGATGCATCCATCAGTCTGCACCAGGCTCATTCCCTGGGATATCCCTGGGGGAGCCCTGCTGTTCAGGGGACCCTGAGGTCTATGCCCAGGGCTGGCAGCCCCTTCACAAGCCCTGCCTGCCCCTGGGCTCGCAGATGGGCCTGCAGGGCAAGGTGCAGCAATGCCACCACCTAACCCCGTGTCGGTGGCATGGCAGAGGTGGCCAAAGCCTTTGCTCCACGGCCGTGTCCCAACCTCTGCACGGCTCTGGGATGCCTCTGTGGCCAGCCTGAGTGGGCTGGGGAGCCCTGGCCACGAGGAGAGGCTGCCAAGGAGGGAGGCTCGTGGTCTTGGCTCGGGGCGTGAGCCCGACTGGTCGGAGCACCTGCGCTGGGTGTGCTTGTGTTGGTGTCTCTTGGGGACGCGTCCCCCGCAGGCTCCAATCCACCCAACCACCCATCTGCCGGGCTTGTGGGCGACTCTTTCTTCATGAGAAGATTCCCCAGATCGATACTGTGCCCTCTGTCAGAGCCGGTGGCATCACTCCCAGGCTGGATTTGGAGCTGTGGGTGCGTGCGGAGCTTCCACTCCCCCAAATCATCCCCCCAGTGCTGGCAGAAAAGGCCAGCACTTTAAGGAGTCTTTTTGCAGGGAAAGGAGCCCAGCGCAGGTGGGAGGGTTTTTTTCCCCCCTGTACAAAAGCAGTTCCATTTTGGGGTCTCTTCACAGCTTTGAGGCCCCTCTGTAACAAGCTGCAGGCAGAGCTGGGCTCAGTTTTAACCCCAGTTTTTACCTTGGAGGTCTTTTCCAACTTTAACGATTTTAGGAGAAGACAGAGCCCCCAGGGGGCTGCCCAGGCTCCACACACCTCCTCCCTGCCGAGACACTTCCCCGGTGGGTGCCACCACCCCCTCCCCAGGCATTTTGGATATTTCACCTCCCTGCAGCCTCCAGAGGGGCTCAGGCACCTAAAGCCCAGAAACCTCCGGGTGATGCTCCCAGCCAAGCCAAGCTCCCCCTCCTCCACGATCGGATTCCACTTTTAAAGCCATCAGGCTGGTTCACCCTTTGCCCGTGCCCGAACAGCTACCGGGAACGAGGGCTTGGGAAAGGCTTTATTTGCTGACACCGTTTGTTTCGGCAAAAATAGAGATGCAGATATATCCCCGGAGAAGTGTCTGCACTGGCAGAGCTCCTTTGGTCTGGCTGAACCACCCAGCCTGCCCCTACCCCAGCTCTGTTTGGGAGCTGGGGCAGAGCAGCACATTTTTAATATGGCCCAGGCCGCAGTGGCGGCTCCTAATAGGGCTGTGGTTAGGATTTAGGCAGTCCTAAACCAGGTTATTTTTCCCAGAGAGGTTGGTTTTTTTTTTCCAAGCCTGATTATCCTGTGTGTATTGCTAAGCTGGCAAAGCTGGGGAAGGAGCTGGACTCACAGCCTGCCCTGTCTGAAGGTGTTTTTTAGGATGGAGCAGGGGTCAAAGCTGGATTTGCATCGCTCTGGTTGTTGTGGAAGGGTCTTGAGTGTCCATAAAGAGGTGTTGGCTACACTTGGATTAGAAAGGAATTGCTGTGGGTGTCTGCTCCTTGTTCCCAAAGTTCTCTTGGAGGGTGCTGGTGCTGCACTCTTGTCCATGGGGATACAAAATCTGCCCTAAACCTCCCACATCAGCAGGCAGAGTTTTTCTTTTCTTCTTGTTTATTTTTCCTTTTATTTTCCCCCATGAGATACTCAAACTGTAATAACCTGTGCACATTTACAGGGGGGATTTGCATCCCGCTGAAAATAAAATCCCTGTGCATGGGAATCCCAGGGCATCTCCTTATCTCCCGGCTCCAGGAGGAGGGGATTTACCTGATGGATAACGTGATATGCAATCGAGTTGCAGCAGCAATTCCTCCTTCCCTCCCCACCCACCCCAGTTTTTAATGGCAGAGGGGTGTGGGGGTCACTCCTGCAGGAGGGACAGAGCTTTTTATGCTCTGCCTCTGTGTTCTCCCTTCCTCAGCTCTGTCTGAACTACTCCAGCTCTTGCTCTCTTGGGAATTAGATCTTTTCTTTCCCAAATTTTACTTTTTTTACAAGCTTTCAAGCCTTCTCACCAAAGCAAGCACCAAACTTCTGCAGGCTTTTAGATTTTTTTCCTCCCTCTATTTTATGAGAACTTGCCTTTTTTTTTAAATACTTTTTGGCAGGCAGCAAAACTTTGTGCTTTGTAGATTGCCTAAGTTAGGGTCCCTTGGCAGTGGTACAAGACAAGAAGATGTTTATAGCTGATGGTAATTACTCTTCCTGCAGTAGAAATGCTTAGAAGCCCCACTAAACGTTCATGTCTTAATTGCAGAGGGTTTATTTGAAGGGAAAAAAAAAAATCCCACAACTCTTTTCTCCCTCCTTTTCCCCCCTCACTCCTTAATATAATTTAAGGAAAGGAAGTTTCTGAAGTATGTGAAAGTTTCTGTGCTCTGGTATAAAATCCTGATTTTTTTTTTTTTCTACCTTTAGTCATTTGCTGGAGAAAGTTTCAGACTTTCAACTTGATCAAAGCTATGAAATCTTGGCCAAAAAAGCAGATTATCTGCCGTTTGCACGCTGGAACTTTGAATATGGGAGAAGAAAACCTGCACACACACAAAGCCCTGCCTGTTTTGGTGTGAGCAGCAGAGGGAAATGGGGATAAAAATCCAACGGGGCTGCTCTCACCCGTTTGGGAATAACAAAAGGTGGATATGGGGAAGAGGAAAAGGGTTTGCATGATGCTTTTAGGTGGCTTCCACCTGCCTTCCCTACCCCAGCAAAAACCACAGCAAACACTGGCCCAGCTTCCCCGCTGTTGTTATTCCCCGATGCAAATGGGAAGAGTCTGTGGCCGGGATTGGCTGCAGGAAGCACATGCAAATCACTCGGGTCTTTAGAAAAAAAAAATTATCTTCTTCTTTACCTTTTTTTTTTGCCCCCCCAGCTAGTCTGGAAACGGTTAAAATTCCTATGGAAAGGGTGGAAAAGTTGAGGGGGTGTCCATCTGAATTTGAATGGATGTCCTCTCTTCTCCCAGCTAAGGAGGGGATGAGCAGCCCCCCGTGTGAGGTTGACCATTGCCACCTTTTCTTGCAGCTGTCCCCGAAGGAGAAAGTGGCCCCGGGTGTGGTGGCAGTCATCACTTCAAGGGTAAATGACAAATTTGTTGGCGTGGGTGAGGATGGAGGGGAATATGCAGGAGCTGGATGGGTTGGGGACAACACTTTGGGGCAAGGCAGCTTCTGGGTGGCTTGTGAGGGGTGTGAGCACCTGCATGGGACAGAAAAGAGGATAAATAATGGGCAAATAGAGGCAGGGGGAAAACCAAGTTGAGTTTGAGCCATCCTGAAGGACAAGGAAAGGATTTGGGAGAAAGCTGGAGGGATCCCCATCAATCCAGGTGTGGGAGGATGGTGTCACAGTGAGACCACCACAGCAGCTTTGGGAAGCCTGGTCAGGGCTGGGGGGCTCCTGGTGCTGAATCCACCCCTCCTCCTGTGGATGAGGAGGGCTGTGAAGGGTGAAAACCCTGCAGCAAACTGGGGAGGGGGGACAGGAGTGAGGGGGGGACTGCAAAGAGCAACAGGAGGGAAAGTGCATCCTCAGAGCTGATGAATATTCTAGTGCCTGTATGTTGAGGAATCAGAAATTTGAAAGTCTGATGGTTTATTATAATTACACACATTCATTTGTGCTGTTTAGTGGAAGCCACATGTGCCTGTTGCCTGGGACTGTGACCTGTTATTAAAATCAGTTGTGCCTCCTTTTGCAGAGATCAAGATGAGCGGGGATGCGGCAGATTCCACAGACACCCGGCACGAACCTGACCAGGTGGAGCCAGGTAAGGAGGGCATGGGGTGGCAGGGGCACGAGAGGGAGGGCAAAGAAAAGAAAAAAGGGGCAATGCGGGTGCTGGAAGTTTCTCCCCGTGGTTTGCTCGGCTCCTGTTGCTGCTCTTCCAGCCTGGGAGTTGATCAGGAATGTGCTCTGGGCTAGGATTGCGTTGGTATCTTGATCAGCGATGCAAGATCCCTTCTCTGTGACAGCAGCGAATCCCCGAGTGCCTCCCTGACGTCCTCAGTGGGTTTGACACGGAAATTCGCTCACGCCTTTGCCCCAGCAATAATGGCTTTGGAGCAGTCCTGGTGCCCACAGGGGCTGTGCCAGGAGCTGTTCCTTAGGGAAAACAGCCTTTTTTGGGCTCTGTGTGTGTGAAACGTGGGAGGGACTTTGGGAATAATCAAATCCAGTTCGGACTGAGAGGCGTGATTGGGTTTTTCCCCTCACACCTGAGGCTGTGCAGGCTCTGGTCTCCTCGGTGGAGCCCCAATATTCCCTGGATTTGGAAAGCTGAGGCACAGGGTGATCCTTTGAAGGTGACAGTGATGGTGAGGGCACTGATTTCTGCCAGGTTTGCCCACCACGAGGTGTGACAGGCACCAGAGAAATCAGGTTTGTTGTTTTCGGGCTGCCTGAAGTGAGATTTGAATACAAGGCCTGAGCCTGTAATTTCCCAAAGGGCCATGGTCACATCCCTTTCCAGGCAAATGAGCGACAGTAAGAAATCATTTTAGCACCCACTAGGTACAGCAAATTAAGATTATTAAAAGCTGTGCTACAGGCTTAGAAATCAACACCTTTCCAAACAAAAACTGGTGGAAAAAAAATGTGTAAGAATCGAATATTCCCTGAGTAATGAAAAGCCCTAAGTGTAGGCCAGGGGGATTTGTAAGAGCAGGTGAAAACTTTGCATGGAATGATTTTCCTCTTTCTCTCATAATATTTGAGATAACTTAGGGAAAAAAAGAGATTTTGGGTTAACCAGAAAACTCCAGGTTTTAAGGACTAACCCCACCCCTTGATTTAGAAATCCTCTGTGCTCTTGGCTGTTAAGCTGGGTTATTTGACATGATCTAAAATAGAGATAAAATCTGGTTCTATTCACATCCATGAACTCTGATTGACTTTGGCCAGCTCAGCTCCTGCTCGGGGCTCTCAAATCACCCCAAGATGGGGTTTGGGATAAACGAGCAACAAACACATCCCCAACTCCCCAAGCTCTTCAAAAAAACCCTTGGTAGCTGTTACAGGGCCTTAAATCGGGAACTGGAGCCCCCTGAAATATTTGGCACTCATTGATGGATGGCAGGATTAATCAAGATTAGGGAAATTGGGGATTTCATTCTGGTATTGGCTGTTATTAAATGGAGTGGGAGGCTCTGGCTGCTGCTGCTGCTGTTGGAGTCAGAAGTGTTAAACCAGAAGCTGGCAGCACATTTGGTTGGATAAAATACGGGTTTTTTTCCTCAACCTAAGCATCCCAGACAGCCATTAGCGCGAGCTGCAGCACCTCTTTTTAGTGGTAATTGAGAAAAGAAAGCAGAGCAGCGAAGTCAATTTGTTTGAAAATAACAAAAAATGTTCGCGGCAGCGTTGGCTTCGCCCTCGGAGCGCCTTCAAATCAAGCAGGGAAATCAGGACGAGTAAATCGCCTTCATTTGCAAAGAGTGCCACAAAGAACCTGCTTAAATCGCTTTTTTTCTGAGGCTGTCCCGGTGATTTTTTTGGGGTTGTTTAGGCAGGGGAGAACTGTAGAGGGTCGGGGGCTTCTGGAGGGGGTCTCCAGCAGCAGCCACAGCCCCTCCTGAGGGGTGTCACCTTTTGGGGACACCTTGTAGGACCCTCGGAGGGTGGGATCAGCCCCTCACTCACCTGTCCGAGGTGGAGCTCCGGGTACTTCACCCAAACCCTCTCCGCGCCTTCCCCTGGTGGTTTTTCTCCCCTCTTTGAGCCCATTCTGTTTATAAACAACAAAGCTTCTCTTTGTGCCGAGCTTCCCCGGGAAGTTTTTGTGCTCCTTTTACACGCATTGTTAGAGGAATATTTACTGCAGCTCCTAATAGCGGCGTGTTTTGGTTACCTGCTTCATGTGGGAAAAGGCACTTTTCTGATGAGTCATTAATTGAATTTCCCATTTCCTACGGAATTAGGCCAACCCGCACGGCTCCCCGGGAACCTCGTTTTCCCCCCCCAAAGGAGATCTCTGTTACCAAATTAACGATGTTAGACCTAGAAATCTTTCTAGGTGCAGGTATCCAAAGGTTTTTCATCACCAAAAGATGCGGGCTGGTTCCAAGAAGAATTTAAAAAAAAAAAAAAAAGGAATTAAGTGCCAAAATGCTTTTGTAAACCAAGCCCTTGATCTAAAACTGATGCCTAAAGATCTGATGAGAAGTGTCAGGAGCAGAAGCATAATCTCATCCTTTCATATCCCCGCCAATTCCAGGCTTAGAAGAGGGGGGGGAAAAAGGGGTAATTTGGGGCATTGTTTTACTTTGAAAGCGTTTGAAATAATTGTGGGGGGTTTTCTTTTTGGAGAAAATTGTTAAAATCGTTCGCCTTTCGTAGGAGGTTGGGAAAGCTCAGTGCCTTTTTTTTTTTTTTTTTTTTAATTTCATGCACATCACTTTCATAGAAAATGTTTCAGGGCTTTTAAAAAATATATTGTCCCGAAACCCGTGGGGTTTTGCTCCCAAATCTACCGGTTACAGTGAAATTATGCCATTTTACAAACTGTTGTTAAAAAATCTGTAATTTCTAAGGGGCATCACGGCCCTGCGAGTCTTAATCCTTCCTTTACTTCAACTCTGAATTATTTTATCACGTGTGTGAGAGGGAACAGGCACCGGTTGCTCCCACGAGCGTTGCTTTGCCTTCCCCATCACCCCAGCGATGTGGGGTGGCCTCATCAGGGGTTATCCCTCTGCTTTTAGGGTCCTTTTCCCCTTTTCCGTCGTGATCCCAAGCCTTGGCATCGGGGCTGGGCTCCCAGGCGAGCCTCCATGGGGGGTAATGACGAGCAGCGAGTTTTCTGCTTGGCTCGGAGCTCTTTTCATCTTTTTTAAACTGATGAAAGCCATGCCAGCAAGCTCGGCGCTGATTTTTTTGATGGGAACTGTGGGGGCTTGGCACTGCCGAGTGTCGCCCCTGGTCCTGCAGCCCCGGGGCAGAGATCTCCCCCTTCTTGTGGTTTATCTAAGCCCTCGGTATCTGATGCAACAGAACGCTGAGGTGGGACTTGCCCCTGTCTGTCTGTTTGTTTGTGTCAGACACTTGTTCCCCGCTTATCTCCCCCATCAAAACAGGTTACACCAAGCAGAGCTACTTCCCTTTGATTCCATCTGTTGAGGCTACGGGGGGGGAAGCCAAAGCTTTTACAAAAAGGGCGATAGGGAAGCGCTTCAAACACAACCACGGGGAACTGGGTAGCTGCAGGCGCCCCGAGCATCTTCCCTCCCCACCCTGGAAGCCGGGGAGCTGGCCGGCCTGCCAGCGGCCCTGGCTGGGTGTGCCGGGCACCCCGGCTCTGGGGGGGGATGTGGGGTGCCCTATGGGACGGCCCCACAGCCCTATGGGCAGGGCTGGGGTGGCTCCTGGGATGGGGGATTGGCTGAGCCTGGGAGCTGGAGGGGCAGGGATGGGGGCAGGAGCGGGGATGGGTGGGCTGGTGGGGCTCTGGGCTCCTGGTGGCCGTGGGAGCAGGGTTATCTCGCCCTCGCAGCTTGGGTGATTTATCTGAGTGCTTTAGGATTGCAGAATATCCCGAGCTGGGAGGGACCCACCGGGATCATCCAGTCCAAGCCCTGGCCCTGCACAGACACCCCAAAATCCCACCCTGGGCATCCCTGGCAGCGCTGTCCAAACGCTCCTGGAGCTCTGGCAGCCTCGGGACCGTGCCCATTCCCTGGGGAGCCTGGGCAGTGCCCAGCACCCTCTGGGGGAAGAACCTTTCCCTGATACCCAGCCTAATCCTCCCCTGGCACAGCTCCAGCCGTTGCCTGGGTCACAGAGAGCACAGATGGGAGCTGCAGACAGTGATGAATTCTGCCCTCAGTCTCCCCTGGAGCGAGCACTAAAGCAGGGATCTTCTCTCTGGCAGTAAGAAAGACCCTTCTCTTTAAATCTCAAGAAAATCAAGCACTGAGGGGCTTCTGCTCCTAAGTGTCCCTTCTGAGGAGACCTTGCTGTGACATCCATCCCTGCAGGTGCCATCCTTCCCCCTGCATCCCCACCTTCAGCCTGTGGGAAGGTGTCAGCACGAGACACCTTCCTCTGCTGCTGCCACAGCACACCTTGGGTCCCCCGGGAGTGCAGCAGAGAGCAAGGGCAGCTCTGAAACTGGACACCAAAGCTTCCACCCCAGCCAAATCCCCTCCCGGTGTCAGCGCATTTTGCATTAAATCCGTGTCAGGGCAGATGGAAAATCAGAGACTTTGCCTCAGTCTGCCTCTGCCACAAGCTGAATTAAGCCTCTCCTCATTCCCCAGCTCCCAGGTGAGAGTCCTGCTCTCTTCTGGCACCTTTTTGCAGGGTGTGAGCTGTGTGCAGGTGCTGCTCTGCCCGGGGATGGGCAGGACGGGGCCCTGACCTCTGCTGGGCTCTGGGAAAGCGGCTGTTTGTGATATTCCCGTGGGGTGGGGTCTCTTGGGAAGGTGATGGATCCTGTTGGGATAAGGTTTGGAGGTTCTGGCCTCTGTGTCAGCTCCTGACTCAGGTGGAAGGAGCCAGCACAGGTCAGGGATGGCAGATTGGCCTGGGGGGTGCTCATCCCGTGCTGCCTCCCAGCTTTTTTTTTTCCTGGGAGCTTTTTTTTTTCCTTTTGCCTTTTGTTGTTCCCTCCTCAGCTCGGGCTGGAAGCAGCTTGCCAGGCCAAAGTCTTTTGAGGAAACTTGGCCTCTCCCGGCCCCACGCTGAGCTCAGTCCTGGGCTACGCCTTTGCTCCCCAAGGCTGGCTCTCCCTCGTGAAACTTTCCTCAAAGCCTCCAGGATTTCTCTCGTCTCTTCCCCCTGCAGCCATGCACAGCCCCAGGACAAGGCCCGGGTAAATGAAAGCTGCAGCAGTTGGGCTGGAAACAGCTGGTTGCTATGGCAATTTGGGCTGCTCGGGATTTGCATAAGGCTGATGATTTTCATAGCACAGCCACATTTAAGGCAAGCAGGAGAAATTTCCATATTCCCAGCTCCGAGTCAGTTGGGGCGTGGGGGAGGCCAGGAGGGGGATATTTGAAATTCAAATGAAGGTGATTAGGGTTTGAGGTTGGGTTATTTTATTTTTTTTTCTTAAACATCCCATTATGGAAGAGGATAAAAAAGGATGGGGAGGGGAAAGGGGAACAAAAGGCTGGTTTGACTTGAATTAGAGGGGCAAAGGAAGAGCTGGTCTGATCTGCCTCTTGCCTCTGGTCTCGGAGAAGAGACTTGCCCTCTCCCAGCACCTGCAGGTGAAATGTTTTCCGTGGGAACAACTGCTGCCCTCGGGTTTCCTTCGGGAAGGTGCCCGAGTCTCCCACACTCGCTGTCCTGCTCTCCCCCTCTCCCTGCCCCACACGAAGGGGCTGCAGAGGGACCCGGGGATGGGATTTCTCTGAGGCACTGCTGACACAGGGAAGGCATTTTTATAACCCAGGGGTTTCCAGCCCAACAAAGCACTTGAGTGTTCAGTGAAAGCTTCCCCTGGAGTCTGGAGCTGTCTGAGTCAGCACAAGATTCAGTTTTGCTCTCCAGCCTTGGCTTTCCCATGGAGATGCTCCGATGGTTTGGGGTTTTTGTGTCTTCGGAGCAAAGAGTTGAGATTAAAACTGCAGCCCTACCTGGCTGCCTCAGAAACCTCCCATCCTGCTCACACTTTAAAAAGCCCTTTTTCAGTGCCTTGGGAGCATCAAGCATCCCAGCAGGGCATGTGGGAATCCGGGGAATTGACTGGTGCCTGCTCAGCTGCAGTTCCTGCTCCTCAGTGCTGGTGGGAGCAGCTGGAGGCAACCAGGGGTGGTCACTGCATGGGGGAAAGGTGATTTAAGGGAGCTCCCAGCAGCCAGGGATTCCTGTTGCTTCTGGAGCAGTCGCTGATGTGGCTGCTGGGAACAGCAGTGTGAGGGCTATGCCTTGGTTTTTGCCTGAATTTCCAAAGTCAGTGGAAATCTGAGGAGTATTTGGTGCTGAATATCTTGGTTTGCTTAATCCTTCAGTGCAGGTGAGCATTTGGCTTCATTTACAGCTCGTGGGACAAGTACTGCTTAGAGTTACAGTAATTGCCACTCTTTTCTCTACCAGCACTTGGGCAATCTCTTAACTTCACACCTTGTTTGAGGTGAGAGATTTGAACGAGGGAGTTTATCAGAAATGCCCCTTGAAAGGCACCCTGCACCCGGCCTGCTCTGCCAATCTCCCGTGGCATTGTGCTCCATCAGCCGGAGTGCTAAAACCTCCAGGATAGGTGAGATGAATCTGAATTTCAGATATTCGATCCTCTGAGGCTGGAGCCTGACCTGCTCACCCCAGGCGGTCCCTGATGGAAATGGGGATCTCCAGAGGGTGATTCATCCCTGTGCCATCTATCTCGGGGGCGAGAGGAATTGCCCTCTGGAAGCGCCTGCTTCCTCTGCATGGCTGCGAAGGGAGCCTGGAGCACTTGGCTCCCAGTGAGGCACCTCAGCGTTTCAGACATCTCAGCCCCAGCAGCCGAACCCCCTGCCCAGTGTCTGCCTGGCACCGTTCCCCCAGCGCCCTTCAGCTGTTCCCCATTTCCCTCCCAAATGTGCAGCAGCAAACTGATTCCCTGTGGGAATCCCCCAACACCTGCTGAAGGCTGGAATCACCTCCTCATCCCCCTGGCCCTTCAGAGCATGGGGTGAGTTCAGCGTGGAGCTGGCTGGGAAGGGGGATGTGGCCGGGTGAGAAGTGTCACTCCCTGGAGGTGACACCTGCCCCTGGCTGCCTGTGTGAAGATGAAGGCCACCCTGATTTTCCTTTTCTCCCATTAGGGTGCTTTTATCCTGCAGGGCCGGACTGGCTCTGCAGCTCTGGTCCTGATGGATCCCTCGCTCTTGGGTTTTCCAGGGGGGGAACGGCCGCGGGTGGGGGGAAGCTGCCCGGAACTGCTGCGCTGCTCCCATCCCCAGAGAAACCTCCCCAGGCAAACTCGCACCAGATCTGATGCCAGGGCTATGCAAAACAGCTGCCAGGTGAACCAAGGAGAGCAGCACAACCCTGGGCTGCCGGGCTCAGGGAGCCAGCTGGGCTTATCACTGCCTCTTCCCAACAGCCAGGAATGGTGGGGTGAAGCCTTGGTTATGGGCAGGCTGCTGGGAATTGTAGGGGCTCCAAGCAGCCTTTCCCCATTTAAATCTCAGGGCTTCCCCGGCCTCGTGGAATTTAAGGAAGGGGAGGACTGATCTAGCAGATTCTGGAGGTTCTGGATCCCATTGTGTCTGGCTCGTGCAGCAGAAATCAAGTTGTTGGCTGGGTTGGAGCTCCATTAAAATGAGTGGAGTTCTGGCAGTTTGCAGCAGGAGAGAGAATCTGCTGCCACTTACACTTTTCTTTCTTTTTATCTCCTGGAGCTAGAAAAGATTAAATCTTAAGTGCAGATTGTTTGAACAGCTCGTTCCTTTAAGGAGAGAAATGACTGCTGCAGTGCGAGTCCTGATGTTGACAGAAACTGGGAGGAAACTGAGGCTATTTTTATAAAGCATTTGTAGGAAAGTTACAGATTCAACTGAAAGAGGAGAGTTGTTATCCCTATCACACCCAATCCTTGGCTCACAGCTGCAATCACTTGAATTTTAC
The DNA here is from genome assembly GCA_013398115.1 of Falcunculus frontatus. Lineage (NCBI taxonomy): Eukaryota > Metazoa > Chordata > Aves > Passeriformes > Falcunculus > Falcunculus frontatus. The sequence goes on from VZRV01007180.1 coordinate 116,074, forward strand.
ATTCACTGAAACAGAAAAAAAAAAAAGGGCCAGATTTGTTTGCAAATAAATCTGTGCCCAAACACTCGTCGGTCCTGCAGAGATTTGTATATCCAGCTCCCATTTACATAACCACTGGGAGCAGAAATCACCCCTCCCAGTTTTAAATCTCCCCCTCTTGGACATCTAAGGCTGAACTGGTTGCCCCTGGGTCCCTTTGGAGGCAGTCAGGAGGAATAGTCATCTCCAGAGGGCCATTCATCCCAGAGGAGATGGGCAGCTCAGATAGGTGCAGGAATGGCCTCTGGAGGTGCCTATTGCTCCGTCTGTCTGCCCAGACAGCCCGGGGCAGTTCCCTCAGACTTAGACACCCCAGTCAGTGCCAGGCTCCAGGAATATCTGTGGTGTGCTCAGCTGGCACAGGATTCCTGGCCGGGGTGCTCCCAAATCCCCCCTGTTGGATCTGCAGGGACTTGGAGGATGCTGTGTCTGATTTTGTAGGAGAGGAAGGGACAAAGAAAAGGTGCAGGTCTGTCAGCTGCACGTGCTTGTGGAGGGAGGGAAAGCGGGAGATGGGGAGCTGAGAAGAGGAGGGAGAAGGCTGTGCTGGAGGATGTGGGCCTGGGCAGGGAAGCTCCGTTCCAGCTGTGCCTCTCGGGTTCCAAGTTTTGGGGTGAATGGTGGTGACTCAGCCATCATCGCTGGGACCCAGGGATTCCCCTCCAGCTCTTTGAATCTTGCCTCATCACCACGCTGCGCCCGAACGTGAGTGAAACTCCTGTCTCCAAGAAACCAGGAGAATACCTTTTCCTTCCTGTTCTATTTTAGCAGCTGGGAACTTTTATTTCCTCCTTCCCTCCTGGCTGTGCTTCCCTTCAGCTGCTGCCTCCAGATCAAATCAAACACCCCCCCACACACCCCGTGGGGGTTTCAAAGGTAGAAACTGCAGGCCTTGGAGATGCTCATGCAGTCCTGCTCAGGTGTGTGGATGCTGATTGTGATCATCCATTAACACTATCAGCATTCCCATCACTGGATGTGCCCTCCTTGGCTTTTGGGGCTGGAACGCAATGAATGAACCCCGTTCCTGGGGCGGGAGCAGCTGGAGAGAGCTGGACAGGGAGCAGAGGGGTAGAGTTAGGGAATTACACAGGGAAAGGAGATAAAGGGCTGAGTTTGGGGAGGGAAAAAGCTGGGAGACAGCAGGTCAGGAGGAAAGCAGGAAGAGCAGGGCAGAAATGCAGCCAGGCTGGGGGAGAGGGCTCAGAGCTGATTGGGGTGCAGATGGTGAGGAGATAGAGGAGATCTCAAACGGAGGGGGCAGCTCAGAGCTGGTTGGGGTGCAGAGGGCGAGGAGATGGAGGAGATCTCAAACTGAGGGGGCAGCTCAGAGCTGGTTGGGGTGCAGAGGGCGAGGAGATGGAGGAGATCTCAAACTGAGGGGGCAGCAGCTCCTTCTGCTGTGGCACTGCTCCGTAGCACAGTCCCACAGCTCCATTTCCACAGTCAGTGCTTTTCAGATGTCACAGATTAAATCTCCAGGGCTGTTTCTAGACAGCAGAGAGCAGCCACGAAGCTCTGTTATTCCTGACTCTCCAATGTTTTGCCATCCGTGGATAATTGTACCCAGCACACTCCCCCTCAGGATCCCTGCTGATTCACCTGGGAATACTCTGTGCATGGAAAAATGTGTGCTGGGATAGGGTAAAGGCTTGCTCAGTTGGGGAAGGTCCACGGGAGAGCTGGATTTGCCCTCCTGCCTGCACAGCCTCTCCCAAGTGCTTCCCAGCTCTTTGCAGGAGCCCTGAACTGCTGGAAAACACGATGTGTTGGAGCTTGATCAGATCACAGGGCACGGGCTCTGCTTCGTGGGGAACGTTATCCTGGAAAAAACAGCAGCAGGAGGAGGCCTGGGGGCTTGTGCCGGTGGGATGTGAACAATTCCAGGTTCTTCATCACAAACTCGGCTGGACTGGCAGGGAATGGCTTGGGGAATGTGTTGCAAAGGGAAGGGGTGTCTTGGGGTTGCCTCTGCAGCTCGAGAGCTTCGTGGAATCCCTTAAAGCATTCAGATGTGTGGAGAGCACAACCTTTGCTCTGTGATGTTCTTGATGAATTTGGCAGGTGTGATGGAGGGGGGGGATGTTTATCATCAAAGGGGAATGAGTGAGGGCCTGTGCGGTACCTTCAGGCTGAAACCTGTCTGATTTTTCCCCCTGTGCCTGCCAATCTCTTTTGGAATCAAGGAGACGCCTCTTGAGCACAACCCCACGGCACCCTGTGTTCCCTCAGATATCCCGTAATTACCCGGTGCCACGCGGGTTCCTGAAGATCCCGGGTGAGCAGCCCTGGCCACCTGTTTGCTGGCCTTTCCCACAGTGAGCCCTGGATTTCCCTGGAGATTTGTGATGTCCTCCAGCTCACCTCTGCTGGAATCTCCCTTGTGCTCAGCGAGATTTCCCCCACCCTTGGCCAGGTATCTTCAAGGCAGGAACACTTTTATTATCCCTCAGCAAAGGCTGGCACCACCTAAATGCTGCAAAAGCTGCCTTCATCCTTCCACTGCTGTGCCTTCCTCCTCCTCTCCTTGCTTTCCCAGGGCCAGGCTTTTGGTTATGTGTGTCCCAAGTTCTGGAAAGCTCCCACACTGCTGTCGTTAATACTGAGATGTTTTTCTCTTTGTTTCATTGCAGGGAATGAACAGAATGGGCTGGACTTTAACAGGCAGGTAAGAGGCTCCCTGGCTTCCCAGGTATTCTCCTCCTTTCTGGAATGGCTGTTTTTTAATTGCTCATCACGCTGCAGCTCTTGGTAAGAGATAAAAACTGTTAGGTCAGAAGCTGCCATTAAACAGACCACAGAACTCCTTCCCAGTTCCCCTTGTGGGATAAATGACAGATTACACCTCTGGTTTCCCTCTTCCTAATTCGTACAAGTTCAGTTAATTACAGATTTTCTTTGAATGACCATTTGCTTGAGGGGTTTTCTGGCTTTTAAATTTTTTTTATATCATCATTCAGAAACAAAAAGCACCTCAGTTATGGTGGTGAGGGTGTGAATCTGAGCCCCAGTGCTGTGACACTGGCACGGACAGCACCGGGCTGTGCAGGGACAAAGGCACGGGGCTGACTCACAGGAGTTGAATGGAGGTGGTTTGAGGTCTTGGGGTGCCCAGGTCAAATTCCTCCTTGTAAGGCAGCAGGGAAAGGGACAGCAGATAAAAATGTGGGGAAACAAACCCCAATTGCACAAGAGCAGCTGAGGGGCCGTTGTCCCTGCTGTGTGCGCTCTTCTCCCCCTGCTTTGTCCAGATAAAAGCATTCCCTGGCTCTCTGAGTGCCTGCAGATCTTCCTGTGTGGCTCTAAAAATCCTTGAGTGCCACATCAGGAGGTGACAGCCCTCTGGAGTTCCTGGATCTGTGCAGACACAGGAGCTCTGCTTGCAGTGTGGTGAGGCACAGGGTGCCCAGAGAAGCTGTGGCTGCCCCTGGATCCCTGGAAGTGTCCAGGGCCAGGCTGGACAGGACTTGGAGCACCCTGGGATAGAGGAAGGTGTCTCTGCCCATGGCAGGGCTTGGAATGGGATGGGCTTTAAGGTTCCTTCCAGCCCAAACCATTCTGGGATTTTAGGAAAATGCTCTCTGAGGCCTCCTGTGGCCAGCAGAGCTGGGCTGAGCCCTGGAAAGGAAAAGAGGAGTCTGGAGAGCCAAACACTGCTCTGCTGCAGGATTCCAGGGATGGGAGCTGCAGCCAGGGGTGCACAAGGGGCTGTAACTCCATGGACAGGCTTGAGGCAGATGTTTGCACAGCATCCCACCCACTTCCAATGGGCATTCCCCAAATTCAAGGGCTCCAACCCTTTCCAAAGGCTCCCTCCCAGCAGCACTGGGCCGCTGCACCTTCTCCACGTGGCTTTTTTTGTCCTTCAAGCTTCCCTTGGTGGCTCTCGCCTTGACAAATGTCAGCCACGCTGCTGTTTGTTTGTTTGCTTTGGCTGCTCCAGCTTTGGGTGGGTCTCCCCTTCCTATCCAAGGTGTCTTAACATGCTCAGCCATCTTCCAGGATTTTGGAATCCCCAGCTGCAAACAAAAAGCCCTGTGTCTCCAGCTCTGAGCACTGCAGAGCCCAGAGCACGGGCTCGCTCTCCACACGCCCGGAGAAGAATCCAATCTGCTCACCAGGGGTGATAAAAGGAAATTCCCTGCAGATAGAAATGAGCACGAGGTCGTTACACACTGCAAACTTCTCCTATGGCAACACCACAAAGGTGTTGGGGCTGGGGTTAATCGAGGAGAGGTGGTGGAGCAATGCTGATCTACACCCACTGCTGGTCTGAGCCACTGTCCTCTGTATTCCTCTGAGTGATGCTGGGGAAGTTGTGGGGGCAGCCAGGCTTGCAGGCAGTAGAAATATCCTCATCCTCCTAAAAAGAAATTGTGGTTTTATGATTTTTTTTTTTTTTTTGCAGTATTTCCATTTTCTTTTCCTTCTCCCACCACAAAATCCAATTCATTTATTCCAGCTCGTCTGTGTAACTGAATAGCCAGCTTAGCTGGGGATTTAGCAAGGTTTGAAAAGCCAAAGTCGGTGAACAAGCTCATTTTATTGTTTTATTTTATTTCTAATCTGCTCTGATTCCCCAGAGTCCACCGAAGGGGTTTGCAGTGATGTCAGGGATGGGATGGAACAGTCCCTGAGTGGACACAGGCCTGTGCAAGTGGCTCTTTGTCTCCCTCTCTTGGCCCTCCCAGGGCCATGGGTAGAGTGATTTTAAGTCATTATTATTTAAAATAATAATTACTATTTGAAAGTATTGTTATTTAAAATAATAATTATTATTTTAAATTATTCTCTTAAATGAGCAGGAGCCCGAATGCACACGGGCTCCACACTCACGTTTAGGGTTGACCTCAGCTGTTGGTGAATTCATCCTCAATTCAGCAAATAGATTTCAAATGACGAGAAAAAAGGAAGAGAGGAGAGCTGGAAATATCAAAGTGTTTTCATGTAAAATCAGGTGCTGAGCTCTTTCATTAGGGGTGGAGGTTGGTGGGTTTTTTAATTTGATTTGGGGTTTGAGGTTGGTTTTGGGTGGCTTTTTTTTTTCTTCTTCTTCGTTAGCTTGCAATTCAAGTTTTCAAACCGAAGCCAGGGCAGGATGGTTTGAAACCCAACTCCAAACTGACTGCAGGAGCTCTCTTTGCCTTTATTTGGAGTGCTGGGCTCTAATCACTTTGAAGATCATAAATCTCACATCGTTGAAGCCTCTCCCCCAGCCTTTGTAGATGGCCTACATTTCAGGTCTGCTTCCCTCCCTCCCTCCCCTGTTGTGCTCCAGGCGGGATGGGAAGGGTGGAGTGACCTGGTTAGACCCCTTCCCTGCCTCCCAATTCCCTGCCGGGGCTGCTCTCACCCTGCAAACGGGGAGGAGGGAAACTCTTGCGGAGTTTGAGGTTTTCTAGCAGTTTGTGGGTCAGCCCTGTGCTTTATGAGAAAGCTCTTTCTGATCCCTCAGCCTATTTGGCAAACATTTCTTCTCCCCCCTCTTTCCCTCCCCTCTTCAAACTCTCCTCCCACCTGGATGCAACAGTAATTTGTATGTGAATGAGAGGGAAAAGGGTGTGGATGGAAAAAGCAGCATCTTCAGCCTTGCCTATCTGGTTTGGCTTTTTTATTTAGTGAGTCTGATGCTGGTTGTTTCCTGTTTATGGCGAGGGAAATGCAAAGGCACAGCAATAAACTTTCACCTTCGGTGCTGGCAGCCTGCACAGGGACATCTGCCTCTGATGGGTTGGGATCGTGGCCAGAGCGTGGCAGGGACAGATCTCAGCGATTCTGCCCTTTGCTGGCAAAATTCAAGCCCAGTTTGCCTCAAATGGGACCAGTCCAAGGGCTGAGAGTGCTGGAATGGGAGCTTTTCCTGCCCAGGTGCTGTGGTCTCACCAGGTCCGGGGTGGTTTTAATTCCCCGCTCAGCCTTTAGGAAATACTGAAATGTTTGTTTGTGTGGCTGCTCTGGAGAGCCAGGTGTCTGGAGCTCAGCCCTGGGATGATGCTGCCTGCTGGAATACACACACACGGACCGAGGGCTGATGGTTCTGGGAGGTGCCAGGGCTTGTGTGAGTGGTGTGAGGGTTGTGGCCCAGCTCACGGTGATGTGCATCCATCCACAGCTGGAGGAGGAGAATGCACAGCTGCTGAAGCCAGGAGTGCTTTTCCAGCAGGGAAGTGATGGCAGGACCCTGTCATCTGCTGCTCCTGAGTGCCAGGGAGGAATTCAGGATCAGCTCTTCCTCCAGAGAGGGAATGAAAGCTCCTCTCCAAGCCCTCCCTGCTCTCCAGAGCTGGGGGGGAAAACGTCCTGCTTGAAATAAAGCTGACAGGTTTTTGTGGAAAGGCTGGGCAGGATCTGCCTCTGCTCCCTATCCAAATGTGCCAGGCACTCTTCATTCCAGCAAAAGGCTGACCCTTGCAAGACAGGCTGTCATTTGTTTGTCAAACCTGTCATTATCATTAATCACATCAATCTGGAGGTGATCTGGCTGTGAGATTTGACAATGTTTAAGACAAGCAGGCACTGAGGTGCCTGAGCAGGGCCCAGCTTCAGTTTTACTGTTGGTTCTTTATTCCTGTTCTTTGCTTTCTTTGGTTTACACCAATCAGGGGATGTAACAAGGACACAGATTTCCAACAGGCTTCCTAGAAAGCCTTTTCAGCTGGATCTGTTGGAAAATTCCTCCTTTCTAAAACCAAGTGAAGGATCCTGCGCCCTGCAAGAGGTGCTGAAAGGGTTCCCTTCCCTCAGGACCTCCTTGTCTAACTCCTCTCCCTGCTCCGTTCATATCTGACAGTCCTTGCCCAAAGAAACCTTAATTTTTTGAGGTTGGTGTGGGATTTCCAGCAGTTGCTTTGAGGCAGCAGGGTGAGTTATCTCAGGGCTCCACAGCTGATGTCCCGCAGGCACATGATGTGAGAAATTCAAAGTGGGCAAACTGCCCCTGAGATGTAAAATCCCTGGTGGCTCCTTTTCGGTGCCATTACCAAACACCCTGACCTTGTTTGGTACCTTCCACCCACACGTCTGAAGGCGCTTTGCTAATGGATTTAGCATCCCTTGGTGCCTCTGGAAGGTGGGGAGGTGTTCAGCCCTGCCTTGCAGACACAGCCTGACTCCCCTGGTTTTTCCCAAAGCTGCTGAGCTCTGTGATTGCAGCTGGGATCAGGGGATGCTCCGTGGGACAGTTGCCCGTGGACATTGGGGTGGATTGGAATCCAAGGGCCTGCTCCCTGGCAGAGCTGGGTTACGGACTCCCATCCTCTGATTCATAGTCTTGTGCTCGACCACAGACAAGTTCTTCCTCCCCTCCATGCTTTTGAAGGTGGAGAGAAGGGCCTAACTCACCGGGTAGTTTGTTATTAATATCTGGGATGCAAAACTCCCTGCACTTTTAATTTCGCTCCACCAGGGCTTCCCTCCCCCCGGGGATCTCTCTCAGAGCTTTTCATTCCACTCCGTGTTCCCACCTCCCCCTAATCTCATGTGCTCCCTGGATGTCATTTCTGTTCCTGCTTGGCTTTTCCCCGTGGGTAGCTCAGGTTTCAGTCTGCCCTCCAGATTTCCATCCCAGTCCTGTTTTGCCCTCCTCTCAAGGGGAGGTTCACATCCTGCTTCCTTCTCCCCTCTGGGGATCAATTCAGATTTCACTCTCTCTTCTCCCCATTGCCCCAGGGGATCAGCCTAAGTCTTGCATCTGCTTTTCATCTCTTGAGCCTCCCCTGGCTGGAAATCAGGGCTGGCCTCGTATCTGCCTCGCCTGACACTGGATCTAAGCTCAGCTCTGCCCTGGCCTTTCCCTTTTGAAGTCTCCCTGCTCTGTCCTAGGGACAGGCTGATTGCATAAATTTGTTTGTGTGCAGGTTCCTCATTGAAATGCAGCCCTTTGGGAAAGCATCAGAGAAAGCTCTGGCTCCAGGGAAAGTCCTCTGTGCCTAAATATGGCCCTGCTTTGCTTAGGACAGATATGCAGAGGAACCCCTTCTTCAGGCTGGGTTTGTTCTGGTACCTCAGATGAGCTTGCTGGGAATGAGCTCCAAAACAGGCCAGGGGAATTTGTGAGGGAAAGGGGGATGCAATTAGGAGCAAGGATTTGGCCTTTTTAATTGTTTTTCTCAAGAGGTGGACTGAAACCACTGAATTAATTTGTTGACAACAACCCAGAGTTGGCTGGATTTTATCTGTTCCTTAACATCCAGCTGCAATCCATTCCCAAACTCCTGCTTTTAAAGAGCAAACTTCATTTATAAGGTGATTCCTACACCTGTTTCCTTGGCAAAATACCTTGTACAGCTGTTTCAAACCTGTCTGAGAGGGAGAGACAGAGGCCTTTGTGCAAATTCCCTGCTCATCCTTAGGGAAACGCTTTCTGTGCTCACGAGGGACAAGCCCCAGTTTCATGGATCTCTCTGAAGGGTCACAAAACTCGTTTTCCACAACAGAAACTCAGCCCAAGGCAGGGCTGTCACTGGCCAGCCACAATCCAGGTGGCCCAGCACCTTTTTGAGGGCTGAGTGGCACGAACTGCTGTGCCTGGATGTGACTCTCAGGGAGTCACCACTAATGAGGGGAGGACTCGGAGTCCTTGAAGGCCTTTCATGTGCTGAGCTCCAAGGATTCACCCCAAACCCTGCAGCACCCAGCCAGGGTGGGGCCCTGCACCCGTCCTGCACAAGGGCAAGTCCCAGCACACGGAGGGGAAGGCGATGGGTTCCAAGCAAGGCCTCTAATTTTGAACATCAGAGGGCACTTTCTCCCTTCCCAGAGGTGCTGATCTGCTCCCTGTGGGATCAGGGGGTTTATCCAGCAGGGAACCCTCCTGCCCTGCTTCCCCAGCCCATGGAATTTGCACAGGTTGGGAGCAGAGAGCTGGCTCAGAGCTCCCCCAACCCCTGGACTTCATCCCCCCACCCGAAATGAACCCCAGTGTGATGCTCTCCCATCTTCCTCACTCTCCCTTTCTCTTTTACATTGCTTGGTTTCTTTGATGCAATCCCTCCAGCTGCTCTTGTCGTGTCCCAGTTCCCTGGGGCGTGGCAGCTGCTGCCAAAAGTGCCAGGGACCAACGGGAGAGGCCCATGGAGCTGGGATGGAGCCAGCCCCAGCCACGGGAGCCGTCTGATTCCGAGTTAACTCCTCCTAAACGTGGGATGTGGTGGGAAGTTACCTACCAAGGGCTACCTAGGCTGTGTGGACACTCTCCCTTGTGGATGACTAATCCAGGGATACCCGTGCAGTGCCAAGTGTTTGGATTTGTCACTGCCAGAAGGCACAGGGAGTCTTGAACAAACAGAGATTCCTCCCCATAGGCAAGGGATCCATGGAAAGGAAAGGACATTTTTCATGCGGGGCAGATTCTCAGGCCAGAAAATCCCAATAAGGCAACTTTGGAGTGGAACAGGAACGTGCTCGGGCTCCAGGGGACCTGTGTGAGCTTGCAGGAGGGCAGGGGAGAAGCCATGGAGTGCTGTGTGTGAAATCAGGGTGATAAGGAAAGGGGCAGGGATGCAGCCCAGGGTGGGAGCAGAGCAGATAAGCACGGAGGTGTAGGCAGAGGTGGAGTTCTGGAGAGGTTTGGGAGTTGGGCAAGTGAAATGGAGACAGAGAGAGGTGCAGGGAGCAGTGCTGCAACCCACAGGAAGGTTGGGGCAGGGGGTGAGGAAGGGACAGGGAGAGCCCTGGGAGGGAGAAATCCCAGCCTTGATGGGAGTAAAAGCATTTTCCATGCTTTGATTGGAGGTTCTGGCCACTCTGACCAAGAAAATGGCATCTCCCCCTGCCTGTTGCTGAAATGCTCCCAGTTTGGGGTGCCCACAGCCCTCGGCAGGGAACGCACCACGTCCCTCAGTAGCACTAGAACAGGGAAAGTGCTGTAAGTTGCTTTTTTGGTATCTTTTCAGCAGCTCTGTGCCCCCTGAGCACAGATCCCCTCCCGAGGGCACTCAGCAGCCTCGGTGCCCCCAGGCTGTGGGAGCAGCCGTGGCCAGGACGCTCCCACCTGAGCAGGTGTCACTGTGAGCGTGGCCAGGCAGGGCAGGTGCTCTCCCCACCTCTGGTTTGGTTCTCCTCTCCCTTGCCCAGCTCCTTCTTTTGGAATCCTGCTGTGCCACAGGGGATCATTTGAGGTTCAGCACAGCGAGGGGGACTCCTGTCTCTTCCCTGTTTGTTTGGAAGCAGAAGTTCCAGGGAAAAAGCTGTATCAGAGAGCCCACAAAAGCTGCGTGTGGTTCTGTTTGTTTTCTCCCGTCAGGCGTGCAGCTTGGTTGCTCCTAAAGTTTTGATTTCCCACCCCTGCTCTGACTCCAGCACAACCATTTACACCCCAAGCCGAAGCTGAGGATAAACCCTATCAGATCAGACCTCAATTAATAAACTCAAAGGCCTCGTGTAGGGTGATGCAGGTGTGCTGAGGTTAGGGATTGCATTTGAATTTGCCATGGCTGAGTTTTAGGACAGAGCCTGTTAGGGAGTTAATCCCACGCTGAATTCCTTTCTGTCACACTGACAGCTTCCAAGAATTCCCAGCCTTTGGTGGGATATAAATGTTACAGGGTGAATATCGTGGCATTGACATAAAGGTTTTCTGCCTCCTTTCCAGGTGCCGGCTAAGCCCTGCTGTACGTGCAGGATGGTACATGTGGAAATAGTAATTGCAACCCCATTATTATTATTATTATTGCCATAATTTATTATTAGTATGTTTTTTATTTTATGGGGCCCACGTGCACGGGTAATTCACGGCGGAGCACTTACGCCATCGGAAGGTGGGAAGGCTCAGGGAGCTGCAAGAGCCTTGGATCCAGCTTAATACCTGTTTCCAGCTTAAAGCTTCCTCCCTGGGCTTGAGGCAAAGGGTTTTGGGGCAGCTTGAGGCAGCCCTGCTGTGCTGAAGAGCGCTTTGGGGTTGACTCAAAGCATTTTGGGGTGACTCAGAGTTGTGTTGTTCCTTTTCAGCGAGGGCCACGTGCTCCAGACCCTCTGTGTGCACCTGATCCTCCTCTTCCCTCTGCTGTGGAGGGCTGGGAGTGAGTCAAACTCTTAAACTCGGTTCTGACCGTGAGATAAGCCAGATGTGGAGGCAGATAAACGCGTTTCAAAGAGGTCGCTGTCTAAAGAGGAGCTTCACAACAAATAGGGTTGTCTTCCATCTCCCACTAAAGCGGTTCCTGCCTGATAACCGGTGCTGGAGAGCTCTGGCAGGGCTGCAAGGATTGGCAGGGCTTGGACAGGAGAGATCCAGAGCTGGATTTGGGGAGAGAACTGGAGGCTCTGAATTGGTGGCTGAGCGAGGAGGATGACGGAGCATTGCATGTGTCATCCCAAGGAGGATTTTGGGGCCGCTTTGGGGTCTGATAGGTGCAGAAAACATTGAGATTGTCCCTAAACTGGGATGACCCATGGAGGGCTGCAGCCCAAGCGGTGGGATCCAACCATCAGTGTGCAGAACCCAAGGCTGGTCCATCTGAAGGGAACAGCAGCAAGCAGAGCTGCTCAGGTGAATCTTCCCGACTTCCCGCCTTTCCACGGCTCTGCAAGATGTCTGCAGGATGTTTTCACGAGCCGAGCGTTTGCCAGAAGTTCACAGATCAGTTACAAAACAGTTGTACCTTCTCTTTTTTTTTTTTTTTTCCTCTCCCCTTCTTCCTACTGGTAAGGAAGAGTTTGTGCAGTAATTGCAGGCAGGTTGGGAGATGTTTTCTTCATAATTCTCCTTCTTATGAAATGTTTATGAAACACCTTCCACAAATCAGTTACGCAAGCAGGCTCCGGAGCTTTGATCATTTTCCATCACCCTCAGTGTGTTTCTTAGTTTGTTTTGCTTTTTGTTGTCGTGTTTAGGCCGGAGATAGGTAAGAACCCATCCATCCTTGCAGATGTTCAAGCCAACTTCGGAGGGGACTCTCTCTTTTCCACCCAGTCACCCTTCCTGTGTTTTTCACTCGGCTTGCTCGGGGGCTGACCCTGTTTCAAGGCTGTGAAAACATCCAAACATCCACTTGAGATTTGCAAGTGTGATTCCTGCCCCGGCCCAGCGGAGCTCCCATGCCTCCAGCTGCCGTTACCTGCTCCCAGCCCTGCCCCAGGCCTCCCCTCGGGCTCCAGGGCAGGAAGGTGCTGGAGATTCACAGCCAAGAGCCCCCACACCTCACCTCAGCTGTGGGGATTTGCAGGTTCTGCTCTTCTCCCTGCTCGTTTTACCATGGAATGGTTTGGGTTGGAAGGTTGCTGAAGGATCATCCCATTCCAAACCCTTGCCATGGGCAGGGGAACTTTCGCCAGACCAGGGTGCTTTCCTTAAATAATGTTATTTTTCCATGTAAAATTCAGTGGGAATGAAGTCTCTCCATGACTTCTTGTTCCCCTTCCCCCATCCATGATGATCCTATAAAACCAAGATCCTGAGCAATCCCAGTGGGATCTGCTCCTGTAATTTTTACCCAAATCACTGTTGCTCATTTGCAATGTTTCAGCAGAGCTCCCATCAAATACCCACATGAGGTGATTCTGTGAGGATTTCAACCTTTTTTTTTTTGTTTTGTTTGGTTCCTCAAGGAAAACTCTTCCCATATTTGCAGGCATTTTCTGCAAATCCGAGGCAGTTGCACTGGGAAAGGAGGAGGCAACTCCTCCCCTCGTTTTATTAATTCGAAATTTACATTATTTTAAGGGAGTCTCATGATATTGAGTGGCCTCGCCCACAATGTGTGTGGTTTTTTGGGGTTTTTTGGGTTTGGTTTTTTTAATGTACACTTGGCAATATTGCCGGTTTAGCCAGGGAAAAAAAAAAAAGAAAAAATGAAGGAGCTGGATTTGCATAAACCATCCCCAAAGTTTTGGATAGAGCCCGAACTCCCGCTAATGAACAATTAGCCAGCTGCAGGCCTGTCGGGGAGAGGAAGAGGAGGGCGAGGTAAATTTGAGCCTAAACCCAATGGAAATAGGTGCAGGGGGAGAAGGATTTGTCAAGAACAACCCCAAGTTCCCGCCCACTGCGCAGGAGGGAGCCAGAGAATTCCAGGGCCGGGGGAAGGAGCAGTGGGAGATGTTGTTGTTTTTAAATCGGGAACCGGTCCTCTGCCAAACCCACCTCTCGTTCTCACATCGAGCCGTGCCGGGATGCGGCTACACACCCCTTTCTCCCTGGAGCGCCGCCAGCTCGTCCCGCTTGGCAGCTGCAAAAATTGATTTCAGTTTGGAAATGGCTCGTGCCTCTTCAACACCCCACTCCTATTGGGATCACGGCTTAGGCGGCACCCAGAGCCCGGCTCTCTGAGACGTGGAAAACTTCGTATTTTTTGGGACTTCTCAGCCTTGGATGAAGCAGATAAACGCTAATTTTTTTTTTTTTTTTTTTTTAATGATTTAGTTTTTTTCTTTTTTGGCGCCGACGGATTCTTTTTAATGCGAAGAACATCCATAAATCCACGTGCCTGGAATGACTGGATGGCTCAGGGGTAACGGGGTGTCCTCCTGAGCCTTTTTGCCTGACATTTAGTGACTTATCGCTGTCGATAGCGATCGAGAAGATCTTTCCACCTGATTTTTTTTTTTTCCTTTTTGCCCTGCCAGGCTAAGAGGGATGATCATGCCAACCTGAAAGGTAGGAAAGAGCTGGAATTCATAGCATGTCTACCTCTTGTTGCAAGGAGCTGGGATTATTGCAAAACGAGTTTCGGCGGTGTCCAGAGCTCGAGTCGTAACGAGAGGGGGTGTTGTAATCACCTTCCCTCCGTGCAGCACCTTCCAAAATGCAGAGGGGAATGTTGCAGCTCCCTGCTCTGGAGCTGTTGAGCCTCTTGTGATCCCGTTTTCCCCTTTTCTTCTCTCGTGGAGATCCTTCAAAGCTTGGACTCGATGATTGTAGAGGTCTCTTCCAACCGGAATTATTCCGTGTGTTTCTTTGCTTTGCTCAGATGGGCAGAGAAGCTCCTTCAACCCCAAAATATCTGCTTGGGATGTTGTTTGTAGAGCGGATTTCTTGTCCCCCTCTGCTGGCAGGAGGTTGCAGGGCCTCAAGGGCCCATCGGTGGGGCAAAGACCCTCCTCATCTTTGGGGGATGTGGGGTTTGGAAGGGGTCTGATGGGACCTGGGGATGTTCAGTGCTAGGAGTCAGTGTGAATCTTCAGGGGTTTCAAGCCCTGTCCTTTGTAGAGTCCTCCTGGTTTTTCCAGTTTTTGGGAATTTGAGGCTCTTCCTGCTGCGATGAGGGATAATCCTTGTTCAGGGTGTTCTCATGCTGATGAAAAGTTTGGTTCAATCTTTTCTTGGAGGAGAGTTCTGTATGATTTACCTGTCCCTGTGCATGGACAACTCCTCACCCAGCTTTCAGGAATTTGCTAAAAACTTCCCAGATCCTCCCCTGCCTCCTGTCCTAGTCAGCACTGCCAAAAGATTTCAGCTACTACAATAATTGGAACAGATTTCTATTATTATTATTTTTAAATGAATGAATTTTTAAAAATGTAGTAGCCATGTAAGAAATGAGCATGGAGACTGTGGAATAAACCAGAAACAAGGATTTGGTTCTGCTCCCTGGGTGCGTTTTTCTCTAAGAATGTGGATTTAAAAATCATTATTTTCTTGTGGACAAGAACTTTGCTTGTACATTACAGCTCCAAAAGACCACTGGACACCTGTGAAGTTTTCCAGTTCTTTTTCCACAGCTTGTAAGTGAGGAGGAAGATTTTCCTCACAATTTCTTGTTGCTTTTTGGTAGAAATGGAACAAATGCATTTGATGCCTGGAGTGCTGTATTTTCAAGTGTGGGAAACTGCTCTGCTTTTTTGAGGTCTTTTACTTCAGGACCTTTCCTTTCCCATCCCCTTGGACCGTTCTGTCTTTCCTCCAGGGAAAAATGAGAGGTTTTCCATGTCCAGCCCTGCCATCGGGGCCTGAGTTGTGATCTGGAAAAGGGGAATTGCTTTGTGTCTTCATTAAAACTCCACAGAAGGCTTTAAACCTTGAAAAGCTGCTTGAAATTGGTGGTTTCCTGAAATGTTTTAACTGAGCAAAGTGCCAGCCTGCTCTGGGCTTGGCAGAGCAGGAAAGCTGTCCATGGGATCGAGTGGAGAGCAGGAGTGTGGATGACCATGATTTTCAGTGATGGAAACAGTGAAAATTCCCTGAGGGGAGCCTCTTCCAGCCCCTTGCATCCCAGCTGCCCACTCCTCATCCCTAATCCTACAATTCCTTTGCTCTTTTGCAGATTAAAACCGAGGACCTCAGCGACTCCCTGCAATCTGCCATCCCCCCTCGGTCGGGTCACCTCGTGCAGGGATCATCCATGATGCCAGGGAGCCAAATCACAGGGGTGAGTGACCCGGCTGCCCAGGGACCCGGGATCTGCACGTCAGGAAAAGAGGCTGCTCCTCACCCCCTCCCCAAATTCCTTTGGGCAAAAGGAGCCTGAGGGGGTGAGGAACACTGACTTGGAAAAGTGAATCCTCATCTTCCTCCTCGGCTTTTCCTCGTGGATTCAAGGGTAGGCTGGACACGTGCTGGGGTGAGATTTCCTCTGAGGGTTTGCTAAGCAGGGAAACCACCCCATGGTCAGGAAATCCCTCGGATTGGAAATAATTGGAGGCTGAGACAACACCGTGGGGAAGTGTTTGATGATGTTTGCCCTGCTCTTCCTCCTTCAGGAATGTCTGGTTAATGCCATTGTTGGAGATAGGATTCTAGACTAGATTAACTCCTAATCTGAGCCTGTTGTTGCCTCAAATTGATTTACACCAGGGAAGAAATTAATTCCTTGAGGGAGTTGGTTTTTTCTAAGGTAAAAAAATTGGAGTTTAGCACATAACTCTTGTTAAATTCTAGTGGGAATTGGATGCCAGGCAGCCACAGAGATGCTCAGTAATCCCTTCCCTCGTTCTTTCACAGGGTATTCAGATCCATTATACAATTTAGGGATTCTTCAATTTCCCCCAATCTTCAGAACAATCCTGTGGGAAGCAGTGTTGGTGAGCTGGGACAGCCTGCTGCAATTTACTGTGTGATTTTACGCAGTTCACTCTGGAAATACTTTATCTGAAGAAACTGAAATCCAAGAGGTTTCACTGCTCTAACAACCAGAGTTTGATTGCCTCGAAAATGTCTTTATCAACAGTTAACTTTTCCAGGAAAAAGCAGACAGTTCTCCACGTGGATGTCTCTGTATGCACAGAATTCTTCTCCTACACCTGAAACCTTTGGAGCTGCAGCTCTCCAGCCCCCAAATTACCCAAATTCAGCGTGGATTTGTGAGGAGCAGAAATCCTTGAGTTTCATTGTTCCCTTTGCTGTTTTCTGTAGGACATGAGCTCCCTCCACACCCTGCAGCAGCTGGTGTTGCTCCCTGGGCACATGCAGTCAGTCCCCCAGTTCCTTCTGTCCCAGTCTCAGGCAGGACAACAAGGTAAGAGCAGGAAAAGCTGAAACTGATGAATATTTAGGAAAAACCTCATTTCTCGTGGATGTCGGGTTTTCCCAGCGTGGTGCTGCCTGTTCCCACATTGATGTTCCCACACCAGGGATGATCCCAGACCCACTTGGAAGCATCCCGGCTTGGAGATGCTGCTGGCACCTGTGCCTTGTGCGCTCCACGAGTGCCACCTTGGGGCCAGCCCGGGCACGGATCCCAGCCTGGAATTCGGGACAGAGCCCGGTTTTCCAGCAAAACAGCGAAGGAGCTGCTCCTTGGGGAGCCGGCCGGGCTCCCTCCCACTCCTCATTAATTCCAGAAAGCTGATCAGAGGCCGGGTTGATGGCTTGGAGGGAGGGTAAATCCCGGGAAGGAGCTGCAGGACAGCGCTGGCAGCAGAACGGGTCCGACTTAGCCAGGAGCAGCTGTGGGATGAGAGCGAGAGGTTTGGATATTCCATAGGGCAGGAAAGGTCTCCCTGCTCCTGAAACATGGAGAACACAGCTCCAGGACTCGCTCAGTGCTTGAGAAAGTCCCTGGATTTCTGCTTTTACCTCCAATATTTTGACAGCGTTTCTCCCACCCCAGGGATGTGGATGGAGGATGTTTTCTGCTGCTTTAATCCATAACCTGGCAGGTCCAAGTGGACCTGGATCCTTTGCTTGTGTTCTTGATTTATTCCAGCACAAAACTCCCTCTGTATTAACTAAAATTCAGGATTATAACCTTAAATCTCTGCAGCTTGAACCCACTGGTTCACACGCTCCAAAAGCAAGTGGGGAATTTATTTCTTCCTGACAATTCATAAATTCTGCTCTCTGCCAAATGCTGCTGAGTGATGGATAAAGGTACTTGATGTATATTTACAAATAATTTTGAATTAGTTTGTTTGAAATACGGTCAGGACAATCTATTCCTCACTGCCTGCTTTTATTCATGAATAATAAACATCTTTTACTGCAAAGCAGAACTTGCTGCCTTTTATAGATGAGAATTTCTCTGTTCAGTGACTTTTTTTGGCAGCTATGTTTGGTTGTCACCCCTTCCAGTTCCAGGCTTGACCAGGGCTGGATATTCTAGCCAGGAGCTGGATTTTTGTGCAGGACATTTCCATCTGCATGGGTGATTGCCAGGTTTTAATGATCCTTTGCCACGTGCACTCACAGCCAGTGGGGAGTGAAAGGGAAAGGCTCAGGTTGGCTTTGTGGAATTTGTTGTTTAGTTTTATACAAGTGGAGAGTGTGGAAAGGAAGAAAATATTCCAGAATTGTCCCTGGGGCCATCGGGGAATGCCCTGGGAGTGTCTCCTGATTTCGGACCGTGGGCTCACAAATGGATTTTGTGGCCAAAGGAGCTTGGCTGGGGGCTGCACCTTTCCAAGAGGGATGTGAATTTTAGCTGGGCTTGTGTTTTGAAGCTCTC
Organism: Falcunculus frontatus; assembly: GCA_013398115.1. Taxonomy (NCBI): domain Eukaryota; kingdom Metazoa; phylum Chordata; class Aves; order Passeriformes; genus Falcunculus; species Falcunculus frontatus. Next base: position 133,932 of record VZRV01007180.1, read on the forward strand.
AGATAAATCCCCAGGTCTGATTCCTCGCTCCCTGTGCAGCCCTAATCCTGGCACACCTGAGCTGGGGTGGGAGAGCTCTGTAAAGGTGGGAGTGAGCAGCCAAGGAGATTTTGGGAATCCTGTCAGTCAAAATATTGCTGCTGAAATCTTCATCCCGGCTGTCAGACCGGTGATTCCTGAATCCAGCCCTTCACTTCCCTCGGAGCTGGAGCTGAGCTCTCACAAAGGTGTTCAATCATGATTTTAAAGACTCCAAATGACAGAGCATCTGCCATGTCCCAAGGCAAAGCCACTGCAGTGATTAATTACCTGCACTGGTAAAAATGTGCACCTCATTACCAGCCTGGATTTGAAATTCTGAGTTGTTCCAGCGTTAGGAAAGGCTTATTCCAACCCCAGCCTAAGTAAATAAATGGGATATTTATTTACATCAGATCTAAATTAAATAAGAAAAGGCAGAAAGAGAGAGAGAGAGAGGGAGTGATTGATTCTGGAGATTATCTGTTTTCCCTTTTATTAGCAGAAGTCCATAAATTTCTATGGATTTCCCTGTAATTGTCAGTTATAATCCATTAAATATATTGACTGCTCTGAGCAAGGTTATAAATCCTCCCTAAATTCTATAGGTTTCACTCACAATGGACTTGATACCAACTAAATTTCTAGGGAACTACACAACCTAATCCTGTAGGACATTCCCTCTAAGAGATATAGGCTTGTACTTGGCAGTTTGTCAACTAAACAATTACACAGTCTCCATAAATCCCAGGTTTTGTTGGCTTTATGGATTTCCCTTCTTTTTCCCTTTCATCATTTCGTGTCAGCTCCTGCATTCTGAAAGAAATTCAATTTGTTTGAAATACAGTAGGGTAGGAAAGAAAGGGTCAGCTGGCTTCCAAATGACACTTGAAAATGAAATGTAGAATAGAGAGCAGAGTGGGAGGGCTCACGAGATTAACTGGGGTTTTTTTACAAGATCAGGGGTTTTTTTAACAAGATCAAGTGGCTGAAAGTTGGAGTCAGAAGAGCTTATACTGGAAATAATATGTCCATTTTTCTAAGAGCTACAATGGTTAAGGACTGGGAGCGATCCCCACAGAGGATGTAGGAAATTCTCTGCTGCTTGGCACCTAAAATGAAGATTATAGGTCTCTAAAATGCCCAAGTGTGATGAGTGACACTCAGGAATCAGCAAATGAGATATTTCACTTCTATCATTATTGTAATAATCCCTTGCAGGCTAAAAAGCCACAGGAAGAACCTTTTCTTCCTCATAACCCAGCTCAGAGCCAGACATGTTCCTAATGGCCGAAATTATTGTATTTTGGGCAAGAAATAACGAATGGAGCTCCCCACTCTGACCTTTCCTGGGGGTGTTCACTGACCAGCCGTGTCTCTTTTTTTTTCTCCTCAGCTTTGCAGCCAAACCTCCTCTCCTTCCCTCAGCAGCAGGGCAGCCTCCTCCTCTCCCAGCCCGGACCCAGCCTGGCCTCCCAGGTAACCACACACCTGAGAGCGTGGTGAACCCCCACCTGCTGCTTTAGGGAGGGCAAATGGCACAGAAAACGGGGTGGTTTTCTATTTTTGTGACTCTGAGCATCTCTTTTGGGGTGTTTGGGCAGGCTGTGGGGCGCTCTGGCCTCCCTGGCTCCTCGGTCGAACCCCACCTGGACGTCCCCCAGCACTTGCAAGTGGCAAAGCACCTGAACCCAGCAGGGGCTTCCGAGGAGCCCAGCGACCTGGAGGAGCTGGAGAAGTTTGCCAAGACCTTCAAACAAAGGAGGATCAAGCTGGGGTTCACACAGGTGAGAGGGAGGGGATGGGAGGAGTTTGGGGCAGAGGTGTGGATGGAGGAAAGGCTGGATGAGGTCAATTTGGCTAATTTTGTAGCATCCTCTTCCAAATACACGAAGAGACAAACCCTTCCTAACACCTCATCAACTCGATACCTGCACCTTCTCCAATATGCAGGGCGTGGGGCAGGTTCCTGTGGGGAAAAAAAATCCCCTTTCCCTGGCAGGCAGCTCATGGGAACAAGGCTGAAGCTATCCTGGAAGCAGCCAGAGGGGAAGTTTAGGCTGGACATCAGGAAAAAATTCTTCATTGAAAGAGTGATTGGGCACTGGAATCACCTGCCCAGGGAGGTGGTGGAGTTCCCATCCCTGGAGGTGTTTAAAAAGAGCCTGGACGAGGCACTCAGTGCCAGGGTTTAGTCGGTGAGGTGATGTTGGGTCGGAGGCTGGGCTTGGTGATCTCAAAGGTCTTTTCCAGCCTGGTTCATTCTGTGATTCTGTGACTCTGAGCGGGGCTGTGACAGCTGTGAGGGCTTTCCCTGTGCTCACACTGGCATTGATTTGGGTGTCCCCTGGCAGGGTGACGTTGGCCTGGCCATGGGGAAGCTCTACGGCAACGACTTCAGCCAGACCACGATCTCCCGCTTCGAGGCTCTCAACCTGAGCTTCAAGAACATGTGCAAGCTCAAGCCCCTGCTGGAGAAGTGGCTCAGCGACGCAGGTAGGTGACACCAAGGCAGAAATGCCACCAGCAGGAGAGGATCCATCCAGGAACCTCAAATCCGTTCAGCCCCTCCCTGTGTGAGCTGGAAAAGAGGGGAAGGAGCTGCTGAGGTGCTCAAGGATCAGCCCAGGAGGCTGAATTGGAAAAGGAAGATATCACTGAGAGGGGAATTCCCAGGGGCAGCAGGATTTGGGGTGGTGTCCTGTGCTGGCCTCACACCAGCCTCGTGCTTCGCCCAGCCCTTCAGGATGTCTGAGCCATTTATCACATCCCAGGCACCCCGAGCCAAACAGTTTGGTCAACATCCTTTTCTGGGTGGAATTAAATCACTGGAAAACCCCTGGGCCCTACCAGAGCGGGCTGGAAATCAGGCTCACAAAGGAAAAAGGGTGTGTGGATTAAAATATCAGCATTCCTATTCCTTCCCTGATTTGGACAAGCTCGTTGATGGATCTGGAGCGATTTTAATCATCATCAGAGGGAGGAGCCACAATGTAGGAACAATTTATCTATTTTAGGAGGCACCTTTGTTTCATAAAAAGTATCCGGGAATGAAAATCACTCATTATCTTCTTGCAAATCTCTTTTTCCCTCCCTCTTCCCCCAGAATCTGCTCCTTTGGATTCTTCCATGAGCACCCCCAATTCCTACCCCTCCGTGAACGAGATGTTTGGACGGAAAAGGAAGAAGAGGACCAGCATCGAGACCAACATCCGCTCCACGCTGGAGAAGAGATTTCAAGATGTGAGGGGAAAATCTTTCCATCTCTTGGGAACTCTCTCTGAGCTTGGCATTTGCAAGGCTGTAGCATTGAATCCCCTCAAGAAAAGAGGGGTTTTTTTGGGTTTTTATTTGATAACGGGTTAGAAAATACTTGAAGGGGCAACAGGAAAAGTGTTAAACCCAAAGAAATTCCCTATTATTTGACAGTAGGTTAAAAAATGCCTGAAGGAGTTAACAGGTAAAGAGTTAAACCCAATTAAATTCCTGATTATTTCCTTGTTGAATGTTGTGTTAAGGGAATTACAATTTTAGCACCACATTTCCCTGTTATCACCCACTGGCCCAAAGCTGATCTCTGCATCCAACTCTTTTCTTTTCGAGTTGCAGATGTGTCACAGGGGCTCTGTGGCCTCAATTCCTCGTTAAGCAGCTCTTGTGAGACCCCAGAACTTGTTGCTCCAAGTATTTTTGCTGAACCCATTCTGAAGCGGAGCCCTTCTACTTTTTAAGCTCCAAGAATTTCAAGGAAAATCACTACAGAACTCAAGCAGAGCTTTAATCAGCAGGACTAAACTGAGCTTTGGAAATTTCTCAAACCAAAACTGTTTCTGAGCTTGTTTTTTCTTGGTTTCTCCCTCACATCCAAACTTTCTCAGCCATCATCAGCTCATTTTTAGCTGGTAGAAGCCGTTCTCTGTAATGGGAACATTATCTTGGCATCTCTGTGCCAGGTATCTTTGGTATTTTTGAGCTTCAACCCTGAGCAAACCCCACAGAGCTAAAAGGAATGAAAATAAAGAACTCTGGAGGCAGGGTGGGTTCTGTTATTTCCCTTTCTAAGTGAGGGCTGGGGGCAGAGAGAGGCAGTGGCTTGGACAGTGACAAGGCCACCACATTTTGGTGACCCCAGCAGTGATTTTGGGGCTGTTCAGCTGAAGCAGGGCAGTGATTTGTGCAATAACAGGGGCAGGAGCTGTGACTCAGCTCCCCCTGACTCCAGGAGAGCTGATGTGGAACCAGAGGCACTTTGTGGTTCACAGAACATAATCTCTCACCCAAATATTTACCCTCGGCCTCAGACGGAGCTTTTGTCCCTTCCCCAGCTCACAGCCAACCCCACCCTTGTCCTCCCAGCAGCCACTGATGCTCTTTGGGGCTTTTTTAACCTCCTGGCTCTCCCAGCAGAACCCCAAGCCCAGCTCAGAGGAGATCTCCTTGATAGCAGAGCAGCTCTCCATGGAAAAGGAGGTGGTTCGGGTCTGGTTCTGCAACCGGCGGCAGAAGGAAAAGCGGATCAGCTGCCCGATGCCATCCCCCATCAAATCACCCATCTACAACTCCAGACTGGTGAGGGACTTGGGATTCAGCCACCTGAATGGAATCTCATCCAGAACATTCATTATTATTCCACCAATTGAAAACAATCAACTAAATTATAACAGTTAATTAAGCGATAATTCTATTTATTGAAAACAGTAGAAAGAAAAGACAAATTTCCTAGGAGGAATTGATTAGTTTAATTGTAGGATAATTTATTCAAATCAGGATGCTATCCCAAAACTTTTTTTTTTCCTGAGACTGATAAAGAAAACCTTTCCAAAGTTGATGGAGGATGAGGATTACACTCACTCTTATCAATTTAGCTGCATTTCTGCTGGCTCAGTTGAGAGTTGCTTGGTAACTTTGCCATTCAGAAGTGGCAGGAACCTCCTCAGAGCTGCAGCACAGGAGTGGGAGGCAGGGTCTGTATTCACCAGCAAGATTTTATCTTGAAATCTCCTGGCTTTTGGAATTATCCATCAGAAGGCAGGAAAACATCACGGGAAGTTTGGTTGCTGGTTGCCCAACCCATTTGGTCCCCAAAACAAACACCTGGGTTCCCACAGCAGGAGCCTGGGTGAAGAATTGCCCTGTGACTGCTGTGCAGTGCAGTCTGCCCTCCCTCATCACCTCCCTGAACAAAGTGCTGCCCTCGGGAATAAATGCCCCAAGCTAATTGGGATTGCAGCTCCCAAATTGCCAATTGTCACCTGGGAATTAAACTCCCTAAAGGAGATTGGGATTTTTTGTGCCTAAAGGCAGAGGGAGCTGGGAAGTTCCAGGCTGAGGACGCCTGCTCTGAGACATCCAAGTGGATCTTGGGACTTCCAAAAATTTGATAATTTAAGACTTTTCCATAGCTGATCCATAAGTTTAGATGGATATGGAGAGTGTCAGGCACGTGCAACACTACTTCTGATTTCTGTCCATGGCCATGGATGTGGGAATGGTGCTTCTACACTGGAATATGAATGGAAATATCCATGAGAGCCCCAGATGTGCATGATCAGTGTCCCTGGGAGCCAGCACACTGCACAGGGGCTGTGAAAGGAGCAGAATGATGACATTTATCCACTCACAGTGCCAAGTGCTCACTGCCTGCCTCTGTTCCTGCCTAGGTCTCTACCTCAGGGTCCTTGGGGCCCCTCTCCGTCAATCCAGTGCACAGCACCATGCCTGGGACTGGTGAGCCTTGGGAAACCTCCCCTCCCTCCTTCCTCTGCCCTGTTAGCCCTGACTCCTGCATTGCTGGGTCAGGATAATCTTCACCAGACCCCTGGCTCTGGCCAGGGGAAGTGCCCTCACACAGCTGGGATAAGAACAGCTGAGTCTTTCTGTTGGGTGGGATAAAAACATGGAAAACACTGGGTAAAATAACATTTCCAGCATAATCCTAGGCTGGGGTATTCAGGTTTGGGAGCCAGGCACAACTGGGAGCCAAACAAAGGGTGGGTCAGTGTCAGATCTCCATGGAGACCTGAGATTCCCAGATATAGGAACAGGGAACATTCCTGGAGTCCCCCACCTTCCCCATGGCAGTGAATCAGAGGAGCCACGGGATGGGCACAGGGGTAGGGTGGGAATGTTTGGGCAGGAAGAGGAGATCCCAGGCTCACTCTCTGCTCTCTCCCACGCAGTGACATCCTCCTGCTCCCCAGGGAATTCCAGCAGGCCCTCGTCCCCTGGCAGTGCCCTCCATGCCAGCAGCCCCGGCACAGCCCAGAGCAACTCCAAAGCTGCCATGAACTCCTCTGGCTTCAACTCTTCAGGGTAAGGCAGGGGGGGGCCCCACAGCTCACAGAAAAACCCAAACCAACCCAGGGCATCGGGGGGTTGTGGGGGAAGCAGTGGGATCTTCAGGGAGAACAGGAAAACTCATAGGGATTCCAACAATGTGGAGTGTTCTTGAGTGAAGCTTTGAGTGTAACCTCTCAGGGACAGGGTGGGATTGTTGGGGTGTCCTGTGCAGGGACAGGAGTTGGATTTGGTGATGATTGTGGGTCCCTTCCAGCTCAGGACATTCTGTGATTCTTGGGATGTGGCTGTTTTTCTACTTGGAAATGAACAGTCAATCAAATTTTGCCTGAAAAACTGTGCTGGTTTAAAAAAAATGGAAAAAAAAAAACCCAAAGTGATTAGAAACACTGTCCTCACCTGACTCCTGTGTGATGGAAGCAGGGGGAGGTTTATTCTGCTGTTCCTTCTTGGATAACACCTCCACAGCCAGTTTCCTCTCCTGCAGTGCCACCCAGAGAGCTCTGCTGTGAGCAACTCTTCCACAGTGGCAGAACAAAGATTTTTTTTTTCCTCTACCCTGCCTTTAGAGGCTGCAAAAGCATTAAATCAGACAAGAGGGCTCAGAGCCCTGCTGGGTATTTCACTGGGGGCTCTCTGCACTTGGGATTTCTGCTGCATCACCTCGAGGATGCTGAGTTAGAGGGGCACCAGAGCAGAGGGGGTTACCCACAGCTCGTGGGTCACCCTGTGCCATGAATCCCCCTCCCTCCATGTTGTCCCTGCAATACAGAATTTGTTGCTTGGAGTGAGGTTTTGTTATAGCAGCAGGGACTGGAAAAGATCAGGGAAAATATTTCTTGAAAAATATTTCTTTTTTTTTTTAATAGTAAAATAAGTTTTTTTCAAAACGTTCTGACACCAGAAAAAAGGGAGAAACTATTTCTGCTTTCTGGATTCCCCCATTCCTCATTTACCTCGAACCGAAACACTTTTATCATCTCTCTTTTTAGTGGAAATGTTAAAATGAAACGAAACTTTTTCCCCCAACAAAATCTCCTGTGATTTAAAAAAAAAAAAGGCCAGGTAGCAGCCAAAATCAGGAAGATCTTGTTCAGAAACAAGAGGGGGATGCTATGATACACTACAAATTTTGATTTCTGTCCATGGCCATGGATGTGGGAATGGTGCTTCTACACTGAAATATGGATGGAAATGTCCATGAGAGCCCCAGATGTGGGTGATCAGTGTGTCCCTGGCTGTGAAAGGAGCAGCACAATGAGATTTATCCACTCACTTATTTATCCAAGTGCTCACTGCTTGTGAACAATCTGCAGCACGAGCTGAGCCCGAGCAGGGTTGCGAAGGAAATCGGGGTGATTTTTCCTCCGAGGTGAAACTTTTGTTGTTCCGTGTCACAAACAGATCCTGGTACCGATGGAACCAACCCACCTACCTCCACTGAGACGCCTCCTCCGCGAGGGCGAGAGCAGCTCTGCCTCCGGGCCGTGCACCAACGCTCGGGGCCTTCCAGTGCCTTCCACCGCTGCCAGCGCAGCCAGGGCCCCCCAGCAGCGGGGCTGTGCAGGGACTCAAACTGCAGCCCAGCCCTTCCCCGAGGCCCCACAGTGACACTGTCCCCATCCCCGAGGCCCCACAGTGACACTGTCCCCATCCCCAAGGCCCCACAGTGACACTGTCCCTATCCCCGAGGCCCCACAGTGACACTGTCCCTCTGCCCCAACACCC
>VZRV01007180.1:145126-162867 GCA_013398115.1 Falcunculus frontatus
AAAAAAAAAAAAGAAAAAAAAAGGAAAAAAAGAATTAAAAAAAAAGGTAACAGCACCTCCCCTCTTGCCTGATCCAGCTTTATTCTCCACCGTCAAAGAGGAAAATACCCAGCCAAAATAAAGTCTGGGCGCCCTCCGGGAAGGCTCCAGCCGGGCGAGCCGAGGCTGGGCGGAGGCAGCGGCCGCCTGTCCCCGCTTCCCCCGCCCCGTTCCCCCTTCCCTGCCCGGCTCTGGCCCTGCCCCGGGGCTCGCAGCTCCGCTCCGCGCATCCCTGGCCGCCTCCGGGGCAGGTGAAGCGGGGCTGAGCGAGCGGGGATGCAGCGGAGCATCCTCGGGGGATCCCGCGGGGGCCGGGCCGGGCCGGGCCGGGTGGGGCGGGGTAGGGACGGGCAGGGCAGGGCAGGGCAGGGACGGGACGATAAAAGGCTCCGGGAGCACCGGCACCGCCTCCCCAGCCCGGGCAGCCCCAGCCGGGCGCAGGTCCCGGGCACGCAGAGCCGGAGCGGGGTGAGGATTTGGGGTGTCGGGTACCCCCAGCCCCGTGCCGAGCTGGGGATGGGGCCCGGTTCCCCCCCGGGTGTCCTGGTCCCTGGGGGCAGAGGCGCTTTGGCAGCGGGAGGGTTGGGATTGTGGTTTTCCCTTCGGGATTTGGGTATGGGAACGGTGCTAAGGGGGGTCGGGAGAGCGCGATGCTCACGGGAGGGGGACGAGGTTTGTTTTGCTCGTTTCGTTGTTTGTGGGGTTTTCCATGGATGTGCTGCGGTGGAGACAGAGGATGGTGTGGATGAACACGGCTTGCTGAGGGGGCTGCTGCCCTCCTCACGCTGTCCCTCCGTGTCCAGCAGGATGGTTCCCATCGTCCTGGAGGTGACCTGCAGCTTTGTCACCTGGCTGGGTCTGTACGGCTGCTTCTGCCACTGGAACAGGCGCCGTTCCTACAAGTGGAGCTGTCGCTTGGTCACCCTCCTGCACGGGCTCGTTGTCACCTGCCTCTCGGGCTATGTCGTGTTCCTGGATGGCCCCTGGCCTCTGACCCACGCAGGTACATTCAGAGTCTCACCTGTGCTCACCTGTGGTTCTTCACAGGTGGAGGGAGGGGCTGATTTCCTCTCCTCTTCCAGGTGTGTGTTTGGGGCAAAATTTTGTTTAATTCCGCTGCTTCTTTTTCCATCACTTCTCACTGTTCATCCCTTTGTTCTTTTTAATTTTTCTTTTTTTTTTTTTTGGTTTTAACTTGTACAAATTGGAAGTTTTCAAGTTGGCAGCCTGAGTTTATTGCAGCATCAGGCATAGCAGTGCGTGGAGAACAAAGTGCTTTCACATCTTGAAGGGTGTAATAACTCCTGACGTTTGGCTGCAGGCTTTTGCTGGCTGGTTTCTATCATTAAATCTCAGATAGTGCTGCTGATGGAGGTCTGGCTTTCCATCCCTGCTTTTCTAAAAGGCTGGAAGGAGAAGGGAAGCAGCAGTGGGGCAGGCTGGGCTGTGAAGGGGAAGCAGAACCAAATATCCCTAATTCCTGGCACTTGGCCCATAGGAGAAGGCTGGAAATTTAAGAGGAGAGAAGCATATTTGACCTGTACTGGTCTATAAAGCTGAAAAATATCTTTAATAAGACCCCAGGCTTACGCACATCTTTCATTCCAGGTTCACCAAACACCCCTCTCCAGATCCACGTGCTGTCCCTGACCTTGGGCTACTTCATCTTCGACCTGGGCTGGTGCCTGTACTTCCAGACAGAGGGGGACCTGATGCTGCTGCACCACACCCTGAGCATCTGTGGCATGATCCTGGTGCTGGGGCTGGGCAAATCGGCCACGGAAGTGAACGCTGTGGTGTTTGTCAGTGAAATCACCAACCCCCTGCTCCAGACCCGCTGGTTCCTGCGGGAAATGGGCTCCTACCACACTGCCCTGGGAAAAGTGGTGGATTTCCTCTTCGTGCTCCTCTTCCTGGTGCTGCGGATCGGGGCAGGAGCGTGGATCATGTACGGGATGGTGACGTCCCCTGAGCCCAACTGGCTCCTCAAGGCTGGGGGCCTGGCCATGTACGTGGTGTCCTTGGGGTTCATGGTTGAGATTTGTCGCTTTGTAAGGAGGAAAATGGGGAAAAAAACCCCTTCCCTGGACACACAGTCTTGCCAGGAGTAGGAATGCACCTGTGGAAACTTTCTGGCTGCTCGTTAATGGGTTGTGGAGGACAATCCCCCCTGGGTTTGGGGTCTGGCTGCTGGAGCATGTTGCTGTGAAAAGAACTCCTAAAATGACATGGAATTGACTTTCTGCTGCCCCTGGAGGAGATGGATCGGTGCTAGGAACACGGAAAAGCTGAGAGAAGAGGGATTTGAGTGGAAACCTGAGGAAGCTGACACTGATTCCCCGACTTCTCCAGCAATGGTACAGTCTCAAGGAGGGCGGCAAGGCCAGACCTGATCAGTCTGGAAGCAATAATTGCACAGTCTGTATGTTCTGTCCTCGTTTCCAAGGTACAGTTATTTGACAGTGTAGAGAAAATCAAATACGAAAAATGCCATTTTCCTGCCAGTGGGACTGGGTAAGGGGAGTGACCTGGGAAAGGTTTCCTGAACCTCACTCTCCTTAATCCTGGATTTGGACAATGTGCTTGGCTAAGTACTCGAGTGAAAGCCTCTGAACAGGACTGAAGTGCTTGCAGGGGTGTAGTGGAGTTGTCCTTTGAGAGTGTGAAGTGATGGTACTCGAGGTGAGGCAATGTTTTACCTCGTTGTTTTTAATGACACATTTCCTTTTCTGTTTTTTTAAATACTTGCATTCGGCCAGGTGCTGATCTCAGAGCAGAGGGATTTCTCTGGGGCTGACTCAGGCCCTCGCAAAGAAGAGTCAGGAATCAGACTTAAATAGTGCCAAATAAACTCCATGAGCAGGTGTTGGCCTAGACTTGGATTGCTTAAAAAGAATCATCAGGCTTTTTGTGGATGAGAGAGAGGATAGAGAAGAGCCTGCCTGGATGCTCTTCCTGTCCTGGGGTTGGCTCATTTACAAGCCACTTAAGCTGAATTCATGGCTAATGAGTCAAATATGTGACAATTTCCAGGGGTGACGATAATGTTCAGGCAGTCTCGGTGTGACATCTGCTCCACACCAGCAGGCCTCGGAGCATGGAACAGTTCTCTCATTTTCTTTACCTCTCAGAATCGTGTTCTGACATTTTCCCTGGGGTTTTAATGTGAATTTCCCTCTGTTTAAGGCTGCAGTTCAGATTTAGTCTCCTCGAAAAGCCTCACTGAGAGCTGAGAGGCAAATGCAGGGGTAAGGGAAGGGAGCAGTGGGGATGCAGCTCCTGCACTCCCCTTATCTCACTGACTTTGGCTGTGTTCAGGGCAGATATCAGCCTTTGCCTGGGGCTCCTCAAGGTGTCTGGAGAGATTAAAAAATGACCTGAAATAACCTCACTTTTGACACATCCACTGAAAGCACTGCAGCTGTGAACCCAGGCAAGTTCCTGGGCCTATATTTTTAGGAAAGCAGGAGCCAGAGCGGCCTCCTGAGGTGTGGGCACCTGCCAGAGTCACTGTGCTCTACCAAAAACTCCTCTGAGTGAAGGGACTTCGAATAAAGTCACGTTCTCTTTTGAAAAAAGAACCGACTGCTGTGATGTTCTTTTGTTCTGGGTCTTGAGGAGGCAGCTGGAGGCAAAAAGGGGCTTGAGGGAAGGCTGAGGATGCCAAGTCACTGGCTCATTCCCTTTGTGCAGTTCAGGAAGGGAAGAGGTGATGAGGAAATGAGCCCAGGCTGAGCCAGGAGCTCTGGAAGTCAGGCTGGAGCTGTGAAGGGTCAGCTGAAGCTCAGGTTTGTGAGCAATGCACCCACAACCTGCCTGGCCAATGAGTCAGTGCTGCAGGGAGCTTAAGAGCCACCAAACCGAGGGGTTTGCTCTTGCTGGGCACAATAACTTAAATTCTGGTCATGGCCTACATCCCACAGTGCTTTTATTTTTTTTCTCTGCCTCTCTGGTGCTGGGTTTCAGCAGGGCAATGACCATTTCAGAAGGGTTGCAGGGTGATTTGTCGACGTTCTTTTTGGAGAAGCAATCAAAAGCATGAGAACATCTTGGGGGTTTGAGATGTCCTAAGTCACTGCTGAGTGGCTGCTTCTGGCTGGGAACCTGCTCCTGCTGGGCCAGGACTCTGCTGTCTGGAGTGGAGGAGAGACTGGGTTGGCTTTCAGTGAGGAAAAGCTCTTCCTTTAGCTGTGGGACATTATTGGGGCAGTATCCCAGTACACCCAGACTGCTTCTGTGCAAGCAGAGTTACCTGGGGAGGTTTGGTGCAAAATAAGTGCCCTCAGGTGCTCATGTGCCACATCTCAGCCAAGCAGAGTTTTAGTGCTAAACCCTCTAATGTGATCCTAGAAAATCATCCAGCTCCACTACCCACTGTATTTCTTATTTCAAGGAATGTGATTTTTAATGCAGGTGCTTGCTTTTCAGCTGTCAAATGTCCTTGAGGGCTTTTACAGCCACAAAAACTGAGTTTTAGTAATGGCCTGTCGAACTCCCAGGTTTCCAGTTGGTGTTTATTCCCAGTTTAATTGTGGACAAGGAGTTTCCTGGTTGTGGGTAAGATAATAAATACATTCTGTGATGCTTTTCAGTGCTGTGAGCTCTGGTTAGAACAGGTCCAGGAGAGCAGAGGGAAGGATGTGCAGCTGGGGGAGGCTGTGGCTGTACTAAACGAGGCAGCAGCATGCAAACAACTGTTTGCAGAGGTTCCTGCCCTGGGCTGTTTTGCTGAACTCTGTTCATCTGCAGGCCCAACGAGCCAGTGCAGCACAGCCCATTGAAATGGCTGACTCGGCACAAAGCAAGCAGGAAAATTGGTCTACAAACTGCACCTCACTTCTGGTACAATCCATGGGGAGATCGTTTCACTCACCACCTCGCACCTCACCGTGCTAGAAATAAAACCCAAACCACGGCTTCTCTGTGTTCCACCTCCTGCATTAAATGGTCTGTGCCTTGTTGGGACTTTCAGGGCTCTTTTGTGGACATCTCTGGTTTTTTTCCTGGCTGCTCATGGAATCCCAGAGTGGCTTGGGTTGGAAGGGACCTTAAAGATCATCTCATCTTATTCCAAACCCCCTGGCACTATCCCAGGTTGCTCCAAGCCCTGTCCTTGGGGCAGTGCTGAATGTCCAAAACCTGGTTCTGGACAATTCCAGGGATGGGGCAGCCACAGCTTCTCTGGGAATTCCATCCCAGCCCATCACCACCCTCACAGCCCAGATTTTTTTCCTCATATTCCATCTACACATGCTCCTAATGTGAAAACATCAGCCCTATAATTCTCTGTCTGTCCACGCTTTTCTTTGTCCTGAGCTAAATATTAAACCAGCTCCATCTCAGGTTTTACTGAGGCTACTGGAGGGCCAGCAAAGGTGGAGGGGAGCAAGATGAGACCTCAGATTTGTCAGAGGAGTAAATGCACTATTAATGTTCATGAGTACGTGCTGAAATAGCAGAAGGATGAGCATTTTGTAGCAGTAGGAACCTGCACCTGGCCTGAACTGGAAAAGTAAGATCTGTATCTTGTTGAATACCCAGCTGAAAGCACTAATTAGCAGTGCTGTAAGAGGCAGGTGAAGCCACTCCCACCGTCTGCATTTCCAAAGGTAAAACTGGACGGGATGAAGGAAAAAACCAAACCCACATTTTGGGTGTGAGAAGTATTTTTGACTGTAACTTAAGAAAGGTGGAGGAACTTTTGTAGCTGCTTCAAGTGTCCTGCTTAAGCCCTGAATTTGGGATGTGGAAGGCAGGAGAGAGAATGGGCAGCGCTGAATGCCTGCAGAGAGAAGAAATTGCTGGGCTTTGGAACTGCTGCATAGGCAGGGGATGGAGGGGATGTCCAGGGCAGGGTGTGAGCTCTCCCAGCCCGCTGCAGCTGACAAAACCCCTCGGGAGATGTCACCTTGGACCTGCTGCTGCGCTCACACAGCCCTGAAGCTCTGCAGAAGGGTCTGTTCACATCAGGCACCGCCTGGGCGTGAGGAGAGCAGAGGCTGGGTGTGCTTTGTGCCTGTTATCTCTGTGATGCACCCGGGGTGATTGGAGCGGGGGGTGGGTGTGGGACTGATTTCTGTGTCCCCGGGCTACAGCGATGCTCCGTGTGCCCTGTGGGGACATGACCTGCTCTGGGAGCTGGGCTGAAGGGGCTGAAGGGTCTGCAGGGGCCATGCGAGGAGTGGCTGAAGGCATTTGGATGGTTTTGATGCCTCCTGCAGCCACCTAGAAACAGAGACTAGACAAGAGTAAAGGAATAAAGACAGGTATTTATTTGAAGGGCCTTCAAGGTACACCCTGGGGGAGCCAGAGGCTGCTTCCAAAAAATGGACCCCAAGATGGAGCCCAGGTCACGAGTTCTTCACACTTTTATAGGTTTGGACCATTTGCATATCAGGGTTAATTCTCCAATTAAAGCCCCAGTTTAATGATGTCATTCCCCTCAGCTTGCCNTGGAGGAGATTATTTGGGGTCTGCAGCTTCCTCATCGAGGCAGCTCTGATCTCTGCTCTCCGTGACCAGGGACAGGACCCAGGGAAGGGCTGGAGCTGTGTCAGGGGAGATTTAGGTTGGATATTAGGAAAAGAAGGTGGTAGGGTACTGCCCAGGCTCCCCAGGGAACGGTCCCGGCCCCGAGGCTGCCAGAGCTCCAGGAGCTTTAGGACAACGCTCCGAGGCACAGGATGGGGTTGTCGGGGTGTGTGTGCAGGGCCAGGAGCTGGCTCATGATCCTTGTGGATCCCTTCCAGCTCAGGGCATTCCATGAGGCAATAAAGAGGGCAGGGATGCTCCGCAGCGGAGCGGCTTCCGAAGGATGCTCTGCGGGACCGCGGGTCGCCCTTCCTGCCATCCTGCCGCCCCTATTCCCTCCTCCCGTCCCTCCTCCTCCTCCTCCTCCTCATCCCCATCGCTGCCGTCCCTCCTCCCGGCCGCCAGGTGCCCCTCGGCCGCCGCTCGCTCCGTGTTCCGGGGCGGCCCCGGCAGCGCGGCCCGGCAGGTGGGTGCTGGGGAAGGGTCCCTGTCCCTGTCCCTTGTCCCTGTCCCCGGGGGATGCGGGGGGGACAATGGGATGGGGCCGGGGCGCTGCATCCCGCGGGATGCGGGAGGATGCGCGGGAGGATGCGCGGGCGGTGCCCCGCGGCTGCGGTTCGTGCTCTTGGTTCGGTCCGCGAGCTCCTCCATTTTCCCGTTTGGATTAAAAAAAAATATGTGGATAACGGGATAACGGTGCTTTGCTGCAGGTGCCCGTCTGGTTTTTAATCGCTTTCGGGCTGTTCTGCGCCAGGTTTTTATTGTGTTTGTTGTAGGGGCTGCTTTCATTCAGGGCCTCATTGCTACGGGTGATACAAATTATAATATAATATCTATTATCTATAATAGATACGTGATAATATATAATAATATATACAATAATATAAAATATTATCTAGGGAAATGCATAATTTTATATATGATTATATTTGATTTCTTTATGTATTGTTTATATGTGTATTATATAGAATTATTTGTTATTTCTTGTTCTATAATTATTGCTGGTGTTTAAATGATATTGGCCTTTCTAGTGTGCATATGTTGTGTGTGCTAAAGACAAGTCACAGGATGGTTTGGGTTGGAAGGGAGCTTAAAGATTATCTTGTTCCACCCCCTGCCGTGGGCAGGGACCACTTCCACTTTCCCAGGATGCTCCAAGCCCTGTCCAGCCTGGCCTTGGACACTGCCAGGGATCCAGGGGCAGCCACAGCTCCTCTGGGCACCCTGTGCCAGGGCCTGCCCACCCTCACAGGGCAGGATTTCTTCCCAGTTTCTAATATATATTTACTCTCTTTCAGTTAAAGCCATTACATGTTGATTTTTGATGTGCAATTGGACGAAAGCCCCCTGCTTTCTTCCTGAGGGAACGGCTGGAGCTGTGCCAGGGGAGGGTCAGGCTGGGGATCAGGGAAAGGTTCTTCCCCCAGAGGGTGCTGGGCACTGCCCAGGCTCCCCAGGGAATGGGCACGGTCCCGAGGCTGCCAGAGCTCCAGGAGCTTTGGGACACTGCTGCCAGGGATGCCCAGGGTGGGATTTTTGGGGTGTCTGTGCAGGGCCAGGGGCTGGAATGGATGATCCCTGTGGGTCCCAGCTCAGGATATTCTGTGATTTTTTCCAGAGGATGGAGAAATATCTTTTTCCATATGGAAAAGATCTCAATATTTTTAAAACTCGTTGCTCTTCTTTCCACCAGCCTCCTCCAGCTGGTCAATCCCTTTTGTCACATCAGAATTCTCCCTCTTTTATCTGCCCTGAGTCTGGACCTCGAGCATCAGGGATGTGAATGGAAATTCCTGCTCAGAGCAGTTAATCTCATCCCTGTTTCATCTCCCCACGTTCCCAAGGCCCATTAAAACATAATGGTTTTGTTTATCCAGCCTCCAGTCATCCCTGGGAAGGCTCCAACAGGCCAAACAGGAAGGTTGGGCTTTGCAGCTGTGACTCCTCATCTCGTGAGGTCCCTCTGGTGCTCCCCAGCCCTGGGAGTGAGCCCAGCCTTGGGCAGCAGGTACCAGTGGTGCTTTGGCTGTTGCACAACTGGAAACTCCTGTATCCCAAAGCCTGACTCAACTTCTTTTGCTGCACTTCCCTGACTGCTCAGGAGTGGTGAGACACACATTTCGTGGGAAGGCATTATATGAATGAGGTGTAGAATAGAGTAATGTGTATTTGGAGGCTTTTAGCCACATCCACAAGTGTTTCTGTGCTGTAATTTTGTTTTGGCAGTTTGTCTTTTGCTTGTTTGAGAGATTATTGCACAGTGTGTGAGGGAAGATGTATAAAAGAAATACTGCTAAAAAAAAAATCTTTATGGACATGGATTCTTACTCTTTTGCATCCAAAAGATTTGCAAGTTTTGGTGCCAGTAAGGATGAAACGAAGTTTGCAGTGAGGAGAATAAAGTGGTTTTCACACAGTTCCTCTGCAGAGAAAAATCTGTCAGGAGCTCACAGCCCCATCAGGAAGCAGCTCTGCACACTCGGGGCTGGGATGGTGACGGAGCAAAGCCGTGCTGGGTTGTGCTGACACTGCCACAGGCTCGACCTCCTGCTCACTTCGTCTTTCTGCTCCCTTGTGTCCTGCTGTTCCCAGGACAGGATGCTGTTCCCGCTGCCCCTGCGTGCAGCCTGCAGCCTGCTGGCCTGGTTCTGCCTCTACAAGTGGTTCTGCCACCGCTACAGGCACCGGAACATCGAGTGGAGCTGCAGGCTGGTCACACTGACCCACGGCATCCTTGCCACCTGCCTGTCTGCGTACATTGGCTTCATTGATGGCCCCTGGCCCCTGAGCCACCCAGGTGAGTGAGGAAATCGCTGATCCCGCCTCTCCCGGGGGTTCTCCTACACCTCAGTCCCCAGCTCGCTTGAGGGATGATGGTTGCAGTGATATCTGAGCTGCTTTGTGGTGGAAAGCACCAGAGGAATGGAGAGCC
Organism: Falcunculus frontatus; assembly: GCA_013398115.1. Taxonomy (NCBI): domain Eukaryota; kingdom Metazoa; phylum Chordata; class Aves; order Passeriformes; genus Falcunculus; species Falcunculus frontatus. Next base: position 154,629 of record VZRV01007180.1, read on the forward strand.
TGGTACTGCATTTTGCTGGTGTAATGCCCCTCCCCAGCTGCACTTTGGCAGAGCGTGTGACCTTTTGTGTGGCCATTACGTGCGTGCAGCTGCTGGGCTAACAACTGTGGCATTGTGACTCGGGGGACTTCTGTGGCCGAGCTGTCACCAGCGTGAGCCAACAGCAGCCTGCCAGCGCTGCAGGTGAACACCCCTTCCCTGTCTCACATCCTGCCTGCTGCCCCCACGCTGTAAAGCTCTGTTTTTCTCTTTCAGGGTCACCCAACACAACCCTCCAGGTGCACGGGCTGTGCCTTAGCTTGGGCTACTTCATCTTCGACCTGTGTTGGTGCGTGTACTTCCAGACGGAGGGTGCCCTGATGCTGGCCCACCACCTGGTGAGCATCGTGGGCATCGCCGCCTCCTTGGCCCTGGGCGAGTCGGCCGCGGACGTCAACGCCGTCATTTTTGGCAGCGAGATCACCAACCCGCTGCTGCAGGCCCGCTGGTTCCTCAAGGAGCTGGGCCGCTACCACACCTTCACGGGGGACGTGGTGGATTTCCTCTTCGTGGTGCTCTTCACCGGCGTGCGCATCGGGATGGGCGCATGGCTGATGTACTGCGAGCTGGCCTCGCCCAGGCCGCGCTGGTACATCAAGCTGGGCGGGGTCATCATGTACGTGGTGTCCTGGGTGTTCATGGTCAGCATCTGCCGCTTCGCCCGGAGGAAGAGCATGAGGAAGTACCAGGCCTGGAGGAGCCGCAGGAGCCATGAGTTGTGCTTGAAAACCAACGGGCACCTCAAAAGCCACTGAGTGGATGCTGAGCAAAGACTTCCTCGAGTTCACGGGCTGGCAAGGAGGGGGATCGTGCCTGAAATGCCACTGTCGGGAGCGGAGCCAACGCACGTTAGCAATTCTGGAGCCAAATTTATCCCTGGCGTAACTCCATTGAAATCCATGGAGCTATGCCACGGATTCACTGGATCTGCAGTGTTTGGCCTGGCAGAGGCTGGCTCGGGGTGTGCAAGCACAGCCTGAACGATGAGTGAAAGAAGGGCTAATTTTATAGACTAAACATGACTAGTCCAGCAGGGCAGGTGTAAATAGTGATGTCTGTAGCCAACTCCTTCAGGATCTTGGAAGAGAGGAGGAGGTAACACTAGGTCTCCATGTCCAGTGTCCTGTGCAGTCCTAGGCAGCTAGAGAGACTCTTTATGCTGGTAGGAAGAAGCAAGTTCTAGTGTTGCATCCAAGCTGGGATTCCTGGCTCTTCCACCATCTCGTTGTGTGACCTTGGGCAAGTCACACAGCTCTAACTCTGTGCCTAATTCCCCCCTCTGTGACTTGGGGGTGATGGAGCTGATCCATCTGTTATGCACTTTCAGATTTTTACTCGAGAGGTGCTATATAATGCAAAGTGATGGTTGTTATCTGCACTTGGTTCATTATCTCTGTGTTTCCCTTGGGAGAAACGACTTTGGTGGTCGAGCTAGAGTGAGACTCTAGAAAAATCAGTATTTTAGGTAGGTTGTTGTTTCCTACCCTTTCGAATTCCTTTTAATAATTTATTTATTAACATATTGATAACTTATTTTTCTGTAGTGTCCAGAAGCTCTAATCAGCACTGGCGCCATACAGGACTAGGTGCTCTGTGAACACACCCAAAGACACAGCCCCTGAAGGGAAATTTTTTCCTGATTTTTCCCTCTTCTTCCCTGACTGTTAAAACTCCCCTACAAACACTGCTTTTAGCTCCTTGAGTGACCAGCACACTCCATTTTGAGAAGCCCCATCAGGACTTGCCAGTCAGGGGTTTTGTTGCTGATCAGCCAAGCCCTGATTTTGTCTGCAGAGCCCTAAAATTCCCTCTGCTGTGCCCCAAATCCAAATTGGGATTTCTGGTTGCCCAGAATCTGCCCTGTGGAAGCCACAGACTGACCTTGGCTCTCCTTCATCTGAATTGATGCCTTGACCCCTGGGCTTTGATTTCCCTCTGACTGGGTCTGAGTCACTTTATAAAAGTGAACATTTAGAGAGTCAGAGAGATTTATTTTATAGGTTAGTAATTAAAGAAGTGAGAGGCCCAGAATCTGGTCTTTCTAAGCAAAAAAAAAAAAACCTGACTGGCAGAAAAATAAGCATCACTTATCTGGTCCCATTTGCAGGGAAAAAACCCATGCCCAGCTGGCAGCTTCTGGAGTTTATTTCACTGCATGTTCTTAAGCTGTTCCTTTGTTGTTGCTGTGATTTTGAGCATTTCCTTTGAGCCTCCAGAGCAGCTCAGGTGCCCCTTCTGCTTGAGCCTTGCCTGCTGCAGCCAAAGACCTGAAGAACCCCCAAAAAAACCCCTTCAGATGAGCAGAGCCAACGGATGAGCTGGTCCTGAAAAGGAAACTTGACTCATTCAGCACTATCAAGCCTTGAAAGGAGACAAGAAGGGCTGGTTGGGGCTTGCTGGTTCTTTCTCCCAGCTCTGCTGCTCTGCTGAGCACATCCAGGAGCCTTTTAGCCTCAACTTAACCCACTTTGGGAAGTGGGTCGAGTCTAACCTACCTCGTGGGGTGTTTCCATTGAGCACCAAGCCACCTTTGATGAGTTCTCGGTGGTTTGTGTCACGCTGTGCTGTACAAAAGTTGCTTTGAGTGAAGCACTTCCCGCTATGAGCCATCCAGCAGCGCTTTGTCACTGGAATGTGGCACTTCCCAGCATCCCAAAAGCAGGAATGGAGGTGTTTTGCAAAGGTGCTTAAGGGCAGAGTCAAAGGGAGTGAGCTGGATATGCAGGTGAAGATCAGCTGTGCTGCTTCTTCTTCACAGGGACCCCCAAGCTGAGGAAAAGGTGTCTGGTGGGTTTTCCCTGGTCAGGATTGCAGGAATCCGGAGCCAAAAGAGTCTCAGCCACCAGCCTGAGCAGGGAATCAGGACTTTCAGCAGCAAGTGCTGGAAAAATGGAGGTGAAAACAATCTGGTCATTTCTGGTGAGCTGCTGACCTGCCCAGCACCAAGAGTTTCCAGCCCTGGTGGTTTGGGCTCTGACCTTTGCTGAGGCTTGGGGTGCAGCTTTGTGGGGTTACAGCCCTTCCCTGCCCAGGTGGATGAGGATGGCAGTGGCTGCAGTGTCTGTGAAACACCTGTTTGAAGGTATTTTGAAATAAAATGGTTGAGTGGTCCCTTGCTTTGAACTGGGGGGAAACTTGGCTGGAAGAAGGAGAGCACTGCTCAGTCCTGAGGCTTTAGAAGGTAACCAAGAAAACAAAAGGGCAATTAGTATTGGCTTTATGAGGTAGAGCAAGGCCTCATAGCCCATTTAGTGGGCTCCAGCATAGAATCACAGACCCAGAAGTACAAATTCCAAGCTGTGGAGCACAGGGTGGGACCTGTCCTCAGGCTAGTCCATAGTGGCTAGAGCAAACTGTGAGAGAAAACTGCAGAACTAGTGTGAAATAATAACTTGTGTCTGAATTACTGTGTAATAGCAACTAATGTTCCACCAGTGAATGGTGTAGATGCTTTGTATTATGTTTTATAAAAATAAAGATTATTTAATTATATGAGGAATTGGTTTTCTCTCTTTGGGTGCTGCTCTTAAGTCACGGGTTGCACTTGATGGTTTTGGAGGGTTTTTCCAATCTAAAAGATTCAGTGATTAAGGAGGATGGAGCAAAAATGTTCCCTTTGTTTTCCATGCCCTGGATGTCAAGGGAGAAGGTTCTCCTGTGTTTCCACACTGTGAGCTCGCCTCAATCATAAATTAATATTATTGCCTGGGAAAGCCCTGTGGTGTTGTGTTGGTAAACAGCTCCTCTGCTTGCTGATGGCCACAGCCACAGATCCAGCACGCCAAAAGTCTTGGCTTCTATAAATAGTTAAGCCAATTTAGTTGTTTGCATGTAACCCTTAAGTCCAGCTTAAAATCCTCCGGTGGGCTGGGGAGCAGCTGCTGAGCACCACTGAGTCCTTGGAGATTTTGTTCTGTTTACAAAGCCCAGCCTGGGGGATGGAGGGGTCTCAGGGCCTGCAAGAATCTGTGCTGGGACTTTGTTGAACCTCTGAGGTAGTTCCAGAAGCAGGGAAGAAAGTACAGCAGAGTTCTGAAGCTTTGCTTTAAAGCTGCAAGTGTCTCCCAGGTTTGTGTCTTCAGGAAGGACAAAATCTGGCACTGTCAGTGGTCAGATGTGTTTTGTCTGTAAAAAAGTGAAATCTGCCCCTCTACACCCAATTAATTTCCTTTTTTATCATCCTATTATTTCTTTACAGGCAACCCTGCTGCCTGCCTTTTGCTTCTCCTGCTGGCCCTGCAGTCGAGCTTTGTAAAATTAACCTCCTCCTTCAGTCCTCTGCCCTCTCTTTGTAGCTGAACTCCTTATTTGTACTTGAAAAAATTGCAATTTTTTGATATTCAAGGCTTTATTCCCTTGCAGCAATAGTCCAGGCACTGATGTAAAAGCAGCATTTTAAGTCTTTGAAATCTGCTATTACATTAATACCACGGGGGTCTGCCATGTCCAAAGAAATAAGTGCCCTCTTTGCCTCAGGTTCCAGGGGCAGTTTGGCAGCTGGTAAGTTGGCAATATAAGGGATCTTTAGAAAATTATTTTGAGAAGGAATAGAACAGATCGAGGTACATGGCAAAGCTTTTGTAAAGCAATAATGGCAGCTTTTCAGCAGTGCTTGTGTTGTTTGAAATGTGCGTTGTGTCGGGAAGGTAAGATCTGTCCAGAGCCACAATCCTCAAACGTGAAGAGAAATTAGATTCTCCATTTCTTCAGATTTTACTCCAGTAACCAACACCTCTCACTTTTTAATCCCCTCTCCAGCCAGGGGATGGAGAAAGAGAAGGAAACTCGGGGCACAACATGCAGCAGCTTCATCTGTCCTTACAAAGGTTGCTGCTTTAATTCTGCTGATATGGAAAGCAAGCTTAGTGCTATAAAAATGCTGACTGCCCCGTGGATTATCCAGGTTTAGGGACTGTAATAAGCTGTCAGTGTAGAAGCTCTGATAGATTAGGCTCTCTGTGTCTCAAAATCAGCAAAGCATTGTGTCCCAAGCAGCCTAAAAGCACAGACCAACCCTGGGTGCATTTCCAGGTGCAGGACAAGCTCTAGGGAGCAAATGTGGTGCTCATTTTAAGGTGTGAGATGAAAAAAGGCGTTGAAATGGCACAGAAATGTGGAGCACAGCACAAATTTATTCGTGTTTTCTGGGATTAGGTCCTCTCTGTTGTTCAGGAGTCACAGATTTCTAGGCACATTTGGGAAATGAACTTGGGAATTGTTTCCCCTGTGCTTTTCCCCTCCAGCTGTGCAAGGGGAACCTTTGCACAGGTTTGGCTGTTGGCTTCCAAAAGCAGCAGAAAAACAGGAGCTGGCTGAGCATTTTATGGTGAGTGTAAATAGCAGTTCAAAATACCAGGATATTTTATCATTGGCTTTAAATGGATTACTTGCAAGGAGCAAAAGTCTTTATGCACTTGATTTTTGTGGTGGAGCTCAGTGAAACTCAGCTGATTGTCCTATCTCAAACGCAAAATGAATTTTTTCTGAAAGAAAAATAGTCCCAGGCACTGTTTATCCACACTTAAAATCTTGAAGCATCGCCTTTTGCTGATTTTTATCTCTGTTTATGCTGAGCCCACAGCGGTGCAAACCCCCTCGGAGCATTGCGGAGCTCCACCATCCCAAAGCGCTTGGAAATGCTCCTTTTTCCGAATTCCTCACCTTTTACCTGCCCGGGAGCTCAGGTTAGAGGAGCCATTCGAGACTTTTCCCAGCAGATGGCAACAGCTCCTCGGTGCGAGGCTGGGAAAGGGGGATTTGGCAAAAGGATCCTCGCTCAACACTTTCTCTCTGAATTTGCTTTTACAGGAGCCCCTATAAGGCACCTCCAAGGATTTGGCCTTTATTTTAAGGCAAAATAAGAAGTTTTACTCCGTAGGAATGAACCTTCTCCACTTCAGGATCCTGCTTAGCTCTGCTCTGGACTGAAAAAACAGATTGATGAGGTAATTAGAGAATCACAGAATGGTTTGGGTTGGAAGAGACCTTAAAGGTCATCTTGCTCCAACCTCCCCACCATGGGATGGTTCTGTGTGTAAATTCAGGCAAAGTAACAACTTGAGAGCTACCAAAAAAAAAATTATTTTAATTGGCAGAGCATAATTGCTTATTGATTTCCCCACCTCATATTTCAGGTTGTAAAACAGAATTATTATAAATAGGCATCTCTCTTAATCTAAGTATGCAGTCAGCTCCCACCAAAAAAAAAAATATCAGCGTTTACAGAGAAGAGAAGCAGTTACGGTTTCAGAATCTATGTCTTAGGATTTCCTCCAGCTAATTGTTCTCGTTATGTTGTCATGCACAATAAAATATAATTAAAGTAATAAAAAAGCATCGAGGCCTAATGTGCAAACGCTGGGCCTGCCATGAATCAGATCTCCCAGGAGCTTTCCCCTCTCCAGGCACAGTACTCGATGTTCCCAAAGTTAAAAGGAGGGAGGGATTTATTGCAGAGAAGATGCAATAAAGAGATATATAATAAATAAATATAGATATATGGAAGCATTCAGTCATTTCATCACCACTGATGACTGTATTGCACACAGCTGCAGAAGGAGAGGCAGACGTGGCTGCTTGTCTTGCACTCCCACACTTTTTTTTTTTTTCTCCCCAAGCCTCTATTTTCCCCAAAAGGAAACCAAAAAAGGAAGTATACATGTCCTGCGTATATATGCGAAGTATCATGTAGAAAATGATTTCATCCCACGCTTCCCCTCTTTGCTCTGAACTTCATCAAAACAACAAATTCTTCAGACTCTCAGACAGTCTGCTGGCTTCCTGATCCATGCTCGCTTCGCTCCAAGCAGGAAAAAGCTCCGTGTTCCAGAGCAGCAGCGGCCTGGATGTAGCTTCAGGCAAGGTATGGTCCTGTGAGCCGAGCGAGGGCTCTGCTCCTGAGTTTCCAGAGCCTCTTTTCCAGCCTCTGTCCAAGTCCAGTGTCCCGGCTTTGAAGTATATCCCGGCAAGATTAATTAAAGGGAAGGAGCATGGTGTCCTAGATGATTGGGATTAGCTAATAAGGTTATTTTAGTCTGCTGGCATTTGGTAGGGAAGACTGATGTTCCCTAAGTTCCTTTGTGCAGAGGGGGCAGGAATTACTGGCAGTGGAGACATCCTGCTTTTCATTCCACATCTGTGCTGCTCACGAGCTTTAATTTCTGGAGCAGTAGCGTGGAAGTTTCCTGAAGTTCTGAGACAGAGATGTTATTTCCAGGTGTTTGGGAACAAGTTGCCTGTAGTGCCAGGACAAGGGGGCATGGCTTCACACTGACAGAGAGTAGGTTTAGGTGGGATATTAGGAGAGAATTATTCCTTGTGAGGGTGGGGAGGCCCTGGCACAGGCTGCCCGGAGCAGCTGTGGCTGCCCCTGGATCCCTGGAAGTGTCCAAGGCCAGGCTGGAGCACCTCGGGACAGTGGAAGGTGTCCCTGAACATGGCAGGGGGTTGGAACAAAATCATCTTTAAGGTCCCTTCCAACCCAAACCGTTCTGGGATTCTGTGTAGATTCGAGACAGGCATTTCTCTCTAAGACTGGCATAAACGGCACGGAGTTACAGCAAGGATGTGTTTGTGCTGAGGCTGCGGCTGAGGAGAGGGAAATCCACACCTGCTGAAATTTAAATGCCCAAATACCCCGTGTTGCTCATCTTTTCGTATGGGAGGTTTTGAAGGGGAGCAGGAACAGGCCCTCGGCCTCAAGTGTTTCTGGAATGTATGTGCAGGGAGGGATCAGCTCTTGGATTTATGTTGACCTTAACCTGTGAGAAAAATTCCTAATGAAACGTGTGTGGGAAATGCAGGGACAAGAGAGCCAGGAAAGGCCTGGGAGCGAACAGCACAGCCAGGGACTGCCCGAGGCTCCGGCGCTGCACAGCTCCTGGCACTCCTACTCTTTTAATTCGCTGTTTATTTATTTTCTTTCTGCTCTAAGTTTCGTCGGTGTCATATTTTCCATGGAGATGGAAGCGCTCCCTGCCCTCAGCGCTGGTGACACGGCAAAGCCGGGCAATGGATGGCTGGGGATGGGGAATGGAGAAGGGGAAAAGGGAAACCTCTCGGGGTTAGGGATACAGGGTGAGGAAGGAGCGGCTGCGACCGAGCGGAGACGGGAAGAGAAGGAAACACCCCGCGGGGCTGGAAAAGGCTTCCCGAAGGGAAAAGGCCTCGGCAGGGTCCGGGGGAAGGGCTGCGGGGGAGG
>VZRV01007180.1:163301-230062 GCA_013398115.1 Falcunculus frontatus
GGCGGGCGGGCAGCGGGGATGGGCCCGGCCGCGGGCGGGGAGCGCCGCCCGCCCCCCGAGCGCCGCAGCCCCTGAGCCCCGGCCCGCACGGATACCGGCCCCCCGCGCTCTGCCAGCGCCGCCAACCATCGGCCGCTTCTTGGGAAGGTTTGCTTTTTTTTCCCCCGAGTCCACCGAGCTTGGTTTGTTGCTTTTTTTTTTTTTTTTTTTTTTTTTTTTTTTTTTGGGGTTTTTTTTTTTTGGGGTTTTTTCTTTTTCCCCCCCCCCCCCCTTCCCGGTTTGTGGATTTTTGGGGTGCGGAAANTCTTGTTGGAGTTTTTCCTTTATCCCCCACGCCCCACTTCCGTGGTTTGGATATTCTGGGTGACTGCAAGAAGAGTTTTGGAGTTGTTTCGGATTGGGTTTGGTTTTTTGTTTTTTTTTTTTTGTTCCCTTCTCCTGCCCTTGAACTGAGTTTGTCCTCTGTGCATGCCTCTTCTGGAGCAAGGCTGGATCCTGAACCTCAGTGCATGTGAGGGGCAAAGCCTCGTTCATATTCCTGCAATAATAGTAAAATGTAAATTGGATAATACGACTTCTTGCCAAAGGCTCCAATGAGTGGCACACAGTCCACAATCACGGACAGGTCAGTATGAAATGAGATTTCTTAACTTTTTTTTTTCTTTTTTTTGAAGTGGGAGATATTCGCAGAGTTCTTGTGCTTTGCATATTGACTTCAGTGACAGACGGGATCAGAAAAGCAGAATTAAATCAGAGTTTGTGGGAACCGAGGGTGTCTTGACTGTCAAAGCGACTGGGTTAACTTTGAAACCGGAGTATTTCAAGTCCAACAGCTTTCAAGCCTGCCAGGCTGACTTTGTAGGAACCAGGGGTGGTAATTCAGCTCCCAGAATGGGCTGGTGCTGCGAGGAACACCGAAAGCAAGTGTTCCTGCAAGGAGTTTAAGCAGGAGAAGCCACCAGAATTTAGGATACAGCTCAAGCCTGAACTCAGAGACCGTGTTGAGGATGCACTTGGGTCTCCTTGGGTCAAGTACTGCGGAGAGGTCACTCCAGGTGAGGGCAGGAGGGATAGTTGACAAGCAGGAATGTCTGCTGGTGTCTGCCTTAGCAGTAACCGGCCTTTAGATACCTGCTCAGGCCTCTGGGCTGCTCTGCAGGTGCCTTTCATTATCTTTGGAGTTCTCTTGTTTGTGCTGGGATGTTTCAGAGGAAGGGAAAAAAAAGTGACAAAAAAAAAAAAAGTCAAGTAGGAAACCTCTTCACTTGCTTTTGACACAAGTGAGTGGAATGAGTGTCCTCAGATTTTTTTTTTTTGTGATTAGAAGAAAAGATACCTTTTTTTGACACTGTATGCTAAAGAAAGTTTCATGTATTTTATTGTGTCTTTTTATCGTGTTTCTCTGGTGGTTAAGGTTTGAATGTGTGTGGCAAAGGCCTCGCTTTGGCCTTTCATGACCGAGCAGTTGTGGCCCAGCAGCGAAGTTGGGGCTGGGATAGGGCAATGATGCTTTTGGGTGCCTGAGCTCACCAATTTTGGGCCCCAGGTGTGGGCAGGAAAGAGACTGAGTGTGGTTCTCACTTAAACCCAGGCCTTTTCGTGACTCCACAGGTGCTCACAGACAGCACAGTCCAAAGGTCTCTGGGACAGCTCAGACTTGTGTACAGTCTGTGTTTACAACTGTTCACACAGTATTAAATCTTGGCAATTAATTGTGTAGTTTGTACTAGCAGAATCTTCTCTTTTGCAGTGCATGAATGATTCTTGAGTTGCAGGATGTTTTTCTCTGTACCAGGCAAGGCAATGACAGTAAAAAGGCATTTCAGTGGATTTGTGAGGATTTTCTTACGTACTTAAGGCCATATGTCTTGTGGCAGTTGCATGATATCAAAAAGAACGACAGGATTTTCATACCAAGAAGCAGCTGAGTGATGCATGGAAAGGAAAAGCACGAGAACAGGGAATTAAATTTACTTGTTAGTAAAACAAAATACTTTCCATTATTGAATTGGAGCAGCCAAATTGAAAATGCAGCGGAGACAAAAAAATGTCTCATTTCCTTTTGCTCTCAGTCATGTCAGGAGGATGTTTCTGTTCGGTGTTCCACTAGGGTTTTGGATCAAAAGGCTTTTAATGTCAGGTGAGGAGCTGTCTCCACAACCCTGGCAGTCGGATTTCTGTGATGGCTGGGGGAATGTGGGGGAACTGGATCTCTTCTTGTCACTCTTTTTCACCTCTGGCCTGAAGCAGTCCCAGCTCTGGGGTACAAAGTCATGGTCATGGTTCAGCTGGGAGAAGAGAAGCTTTAGGGTGACCTAATTGTGGCCTGCCAGGACCTGAAGGAGCCTACAAGGAAGATGGAGAGAGACTATTTCAAAAGGCCTGGAGTGGCAGGAGAAGGGGGAATGGCTTTAAACTCAGAGAGTAGGGTTAGATTGGATATTAGGGAAAAATTGTTCCCTGTGAGAACAGTGAGGCCCTGGCACAGGTTGCCCACAGGAGCTGTGGCTGCCCCTGGATCCCTGGAAGTGTCCAAGGCCAGGTTGGAGCAACCTGGGATAGTGGAAGGTGTCCCTGAACATGGCAGGGGGATGGGAGTGAGATGATCTTTTAGATCCCTTCCAACCCAAACCATTCTGGGATTCTCTTGATGATTCTATGGTTTATTCCCTGGCTGAACCTTTCAGCAGAACCCCAGCCGTGGTGGTGGTGTTTGTTCCCATCATGTGGCTCTCTGCCATTCCTTTTTATCCCCAGCACTGTGCAGGATTTGGAGGGGGTGGTTTTTGATCACTCTTGTCCCTGCTGTACATTCCCCTTTTTCCCTTTAGGCCCAGGCAGCCTCTGTGTTGCCTCTTTCAGTCTGGCTCTTAAGCTTGGAATGTAAAGCAGGTGCAATATAAATAATGTTGATGCTTCCACTGTCATTAGATCTACGTGGTATAAATCATCTGACATGTTCAATTCTCTTTGTCAATCACCTTCCTTGGTGGGATCGAGTTGGGAATTGCCTTAAACCAGGAAAACCCAGCTTGCATCTGTGCCAGATGGTATTAGGAATATAATAGGGTAGCTTGGGCCTGGATTTTTCTCCATATTAGCTTTACATATTTGCATTTTGCATATGTAGAGCTGCCTAAATCCATGTTACAGACAGCAGATATTTCCTTTGGTATCTCTTCAGTTTAAGGTGGTAATGATCTGACAGCTGTCACATTTCCCTTGTCCAGGTTGCCACTTGTCTCATCCTTGACGTGTTTTACATCTCTTGTTTTTGTTAGTGTCATGATTACCATTAAATATATAAATTAGGAGTGTATGAATGGCCATTTCTAGTGCTGTTCTGTAGCCAGGATGATAAATGATGTTTTATTAAGTCCCCTCCTTTTTTTTTTTTCCTCCCTTCTTTTATTTTTGTTCTCTTTCCCATGAAAGTTGAATGGATTTTAGTGTCTGGCACTGCTGAAACACAGTCAGGCCAGTTCATATCTGATGTGTCTGGGCTCACTCTCCTCTCTCTGTGAACTAAACCTTAACCCAGTTAATTTTGGTAATGGTTATGCTCAGATTCTGTTATCAGAACTCCCAAAGCAGCATCGTTTTCTGGTGTCCTTTTCTTCAAGTGCCTTCAGTCTGGAGGGAAGTGGGTGCCTGGGGGAGTGGAGGAATACCAGGCATTAAACAAAAAAAGGCAGAACAGATGTTAAGGCTCCTGAGAGTGTTAATGGCTGTTCAGAGTTGGTGGCACACACTGCTCCCCATCAGCATTTGGGGGAGCACCTAAAGGTTGCAGGCAGACAAAAAAATTACCTCCTAACGTAGCACTTGAGGCTTAGAAACACATCAGCAAAACGCTGTCCAGGATAGCTGTGGTGCCTTGCACGGCTGCTGATGCTTTGAGAGAGTTAAACACTGACTTCAACTTCCCCTTCTTTCCCTCAGGATGTTCTTTTCCTTTGTCAGCTCCTTTTTTTTCGTAGTCCCCGGTGCCCATCGGACCGTATCAAACTCTTCATCTCCAGCCTTATTGCTCTGCTCCTTTATGTTTGTAAACATTTACACCCTCTTAATTTAATCCTCTCTTAGCTATGCTGTATTTGTTCAGAGGCCTCCGAAGGTGGCATTTATCTCGCTGAGCTTAGTGAGTCTTTGAGGTAGACATCCCTGAGCTGCTCATCTGGCTTGACTTGATCTTTAGTGGAAGGAAATCTGCACATCGAGGGGACCTTTCTTATCCTAAAGGTATCTCAAATCACTCAGGTGACTGAGCTTCATCCAGCTCTGGATTTAGGTGAGATTTGCCATATCTTTTAGCCTGAAAAAATCTATATTTGGCTCCTGGCTGGTGCTCGGTTGGATTTTTGTTGCTGGCTGCTGTTTTTGGCGGGGGGATAGCGGACTTTTGAGGCCCATCTCTGACCAGCTGAGAGGTAGCGGGTGGCTGGGCAGGGTTTGTCGGAGGAGTTTTCCTGTTCCTGCTGGAGTGTGCCCACATTCCCTGCCTCTGGAGCTCTCCTGGCCGGACACTGGCCAGCTCTGGGCGTTGCTCTGTGCCGTGCATGGCCGGCCACACATGGCCGGGTGAGATAAGGGCTTTATTCTTCCCAAGGCCACGCTGGGGCCGGGCTGAAATTCGGCCATTTCCAGCCTCTGCTTGGCCACCGAAGGCCGGCCCGAGCTCGGCTGTATCCTGTTATGACACTAAAGAAACATTTGTGTGCCATTAATTTTTTTTCGCTCTCGGAGTTAACTGTATTTTTCTTCCTGTCACCGTTCCAAACACACTTCAGGGTTGAGCAACTGCACGGCTGCAGGACTTGCTTTATGTTTCTTTCTGTTTATTAAAGGCCCAATAAAAGAAAGGAGGCTCTTGCTTTCGCAGGACCTCGCTGAGGAACTGGTGACTCTTCTCTGCAGTTGCTTGCAAATGAGTTTTATTTATAACCGTGCTGTAGTTTCTGTTGCTATGATTGGAAAACAGCAGAGGTAGAATTTACACATAATTACCCCTGAGAAGTTTTAATTGGTGATTTGCTCCTGACTTGGTATTAAAATAGACTCTAATTGTTTCTTATCTGCTTTAGATGCACTTTCCCTGTCTTTGGCTCTTTGGAAGTCCCTGTAGTAACTGGGAATTCTTTGACTCTATGGTGGGGAAAAAGGGTTTTATTTCTTCCAGCAGGGTAAGAACTGCCCAGGAACTCACACCTTATTGTTACTGAGTAGTTAGATGTCATTATCATGCATTTATTTAATGAGTAAAGTTTGTAAAATCCAGTATTTATGGAAAATGGGCTGCAGCGTGACATCTAAGGGCTGAAAAGAATAATAGTCTTTGAGTGGGGCTTTCCGTCGTTGTGCCTTCACTATGTTTGGAAATTAGCAGTTGACAGAGTCTGTGCATAAATTCATGTTTTATTTTGCTGTTCTTGAGGCTGGCAGAAGAGAGGACTGTCTGGGGTGTTTACTGCTGGCTGGGACACAAATGCTACCACTTCATGTTGCATAGTTTATTAGGGCTTTTACTGGAGACAGGAGCTGAGGTGAGCTTGATTTTCTAGTTTTGAGTAGAGCTGTGGGCGTTGTGATTATTTGGGTGGAGGCAGGAATGATATTTCATCTGTGAGCCCAATTGTATAATTCTCCCTGTGCACAGAACTCCTGTTAATGGCATTTTAACATTTCAAACGGATGGATTAGGAAGGGTACTGGGATGTTGGCTCCTTCAATTTTAGATTGTCAAAATTCCGGTCCACATCTACAGGAATTTAGCAGCAAAAAAATTACTCAGTGCTGTCCTAGCTGGAGATGCTTGAGAAGGAAAGTGAAGCTTGCCCTTGGAGCAGGAGTTGCTGAGGTCACTGGTGGGATTTGTGGGTGTTCTTTGGTGGCCTTTGACTTCCATGACCCGTGTGGGAGGAGAGTTCCTTGGTCCTGGAGGGTGACAGCAGTGACCACAGTCCTCCTGCTGGAAATCAAAGAGTCTTCTGTTCACTCTCACAAATGGCCTGGACCATGTTGTAAAAGTGATGATTTTGTAGAAGAGGTGATTTTGTAGAAATAGTGATTAATGTAGAAGTGGTGATTTAGTGTAGAAGTAGTGATTTAGGAGATTTTGGCAGTTCATCCTAAGGCTGTACAGAGCATTGATGGATTTGCTTGGGGAAGGTGGTGCAGACACCAGTTCTTTTCCATATTTCATGGTCATACACCAGGATTATTTGGTTATTTCCTGAAGTGGGGTCTCCCAGTGAATTTGGGTCTGAGGAATTTGAGTGGCTTCCGTAACTGCTTCTGTTTTCCCAAGAAGCTTTGGAGTACAACCAGCAGGATTTTTGACATTAAATGCTCTTTTCCCATTTTCCCTGCAGTGTTTTGAGTGGCATCCTTTACCTCTGATGGTTATAATTGTCACCCCCACCTGGCCAGCCCTGTGCTGTAGTTTGCAGTTATGCAGAGTGTCTCAGAGAGGAGCAGTGTTTGCTTTGGTCTGGAGACTGAATTCTCCACTCCACCTTGAGGTGGTCCTTCGGGTCACCAGGGAGTTATGTTGGCTGTGCTGCTTGAGAGATAAGCTCAGCCTCTTGCCTCGAGGCTTTATCCTCCACGTTTCTCCTTGAATACCTCTTCCTTCCCTCTGAAAATTAGCAGTTGGAGACTTATTAATGAATCCCATTTGTATTATCCTCGAATTTCTACTGGATGAGTTGCTATCAAAATGCTTCTTGTGTAGCATTCCAGATATTCCTCTGCCTAAGCACTCCCCCTGATATTTTATCTGCTTTGAGATAAGTAGATTTTCCTGTGTAAGAGATGTCAATAGCACTAAGAGAAAATAGACTTAAATGCATATTTTCAGGTAGGTGATGCTGTGTCCCGTGGCCCCGCTCTGGATAATTGTTAGGTTTAAAGAATAAAAGTCTTAGTTCATGTCTCAGCTTGATTAAACTAAGGGTCAGGAGCCTGGATGTTGGTAATATCTCAGCATCAGAAGAGAGGGCTTAAAATAAGTACAGGAGAAGCAGCAGCAAGGGAATTGATAAAATGAAAAGGGATGTAAAACGTGCAGTGTTTGATTAAGTAAAAGGGATAAAATACAAGGCAGGATACATACAAAATAGTAACAGCACACTTAGAAAAAGACAGGAAGAAGCAACGTTTACTCATTTTTCTTTGAAAAGAAAACATGTAAAAATAAATACATTAAAAAATGACAGGAAAAAGCAGTGTCCTTATGTTTCAAATGTAAGCATAAGTATAAATAGTAAAAGCCAAACAAACAGTGTTCAGCCTGTGGCATTCACAAATCGTCTCCTGAACGCGGCTGATGCTTTGTTATCACCCTGCATCCTTTCCTTGAGGATTTTCAGTGTTGTGTCTGTTTGACTTCTGAGGCCCATGGGCAGGAACCCTTTCTTGCAGAGCCTGATGGTAAATAAGAAGCATTGCTGTTTACATTTGTTGGCAAACACTTAAATGTGATCCTGTGGGGCTATTTTAAGCTCTGTTTTGACAACGCTGAAAGGTCTGGGCTGGGATGTTCGGTGGCAAAGGCGCTCCATGGAATTGCTCTGGCACTGGGAAAGCAGATGAGATGAGTCCTTCCTGAGGTGGAAAAGATCACAGCACAGGTTTCTGTGCTTGGAATAATTCTGGTGTGATCTGTCTCATTGTCCTGTGGGTCCCTGGGATGCTGTCAGATGTCCTGCTGCAGCCAAGCTGTGTTCCTGGCAGGAGGGGCATGGTCACAAGTGTGTGCTGTTCTGCATGTGGCACCCGGGGCTCAATTCTTCCAAAAAATAAACCTTTTATGGGCAGGGAGCAGGGCTGTGTAAAAGTTCAACTGTGTGAATTAAGCAGCAGGGCCTCTCTTGGTGGTGCAGAGAAGTTGAAACGTTGATGCTAAAAAACTAAGAGAGGATCTCCAGGTTCTGGCAGCTCTTGGTTGCTCTCAGTTGGCACAAGAACTGTGGCTGCATGGGCAAGACTTGAGCTGGTTTTACTCCTGAGCTCTTGAAATATGTATTGGAAATCTTCAGGGATATTGGTGGAAATCTTAACTTTATTCAGGTGCTGTTCCTTATTTTTATCTGTGAGTAGCAGCACATCTTAGTCTTGTTTGTGTGAGAAGCTGATCCTGAATTGATTTGCAGGCTGTGCATCCTGGTTTGTGGTATCCCATGCAGTTGTTTTACCAAGGGCTTGGGTGACTTCCTAAGTGGAACCAGTAACCTAAGAAGAGTTAAACACTCTTTTCTGGAGTCCTGAGTGAGTTGGAGTGGGGTTGGAAAGCTGAGGTGGGACCTGGATTGACCTGAGCAAGCGTTTCCCAGTGTGGAGGAAAAGCCCCATGTGTTTAATAAAGCACCAGACTGATGTGAGACAGGCACAGGACTGGGAGTCCACCACTCCCATAAACATACAAGCTTCAACCTGCAGGCTCACCTGAAGCATCTGATGGCTGCTTGAAAGTCTTTTTTAGCCTGTTATGATAGTGGCTGTTGGTGCAGCTTCTTGGCAGCCCTTCAGACAAGGCGTCTCCTCTCAGTGCTCCGTGCCACAGAGGCACCGCTGCCTTTCTGCTGTGCCCAGATGCAAAAGAGGGTTCAAAGCTGCCAGAAAAGCGATGGAAAGCGTGGAAAAGAAGAGAATTAAAAGAGGGAAGCCATAACGAGCGAGCAGAGAAAGGAAATAGGAAAAAGCTGCAGTGTAAGACAGGAGAAATCAATAGGAAGTGAGTGAGAGGGAGAGAAATGGGAGAGCTGGTGGCAGCTGCCAGATAGGAGAGAGGTTTCCTGCCTGGCCCTGTGCTCTGGAGGCACATGTCAGCCCTTCGGGGGCCAGGACCTGCTGCTGGAAGGCAGAAAGCCCTGAGGAGGCAGGGCTGCAGCTGAGTGTGCTGTGCAGGGCTGAAGGAACACGTTCCGTGTCTGGGAGTGCCTGTCTGGCTCTTGAGGAGGCTGCTCTGAGTGACAGCAGGTCCCATGTGACGGTGTTTGAGCCATGATGGTCATAATTCCTGTTCTTCTGTTAAGTGCCTTTCAAAGCCGGTGCTTACAAGCAAGAAAATAACGTGGTTTTCTGCTCTGTGTTGATAGGATTTTTTTTTCCGCTTTTGAAAAATTATAATTTTGCGATGTCCTAAATTAGGCAGTGACTTGAGCCAAAAGCGAGCTGCTGTTCTAATGATTTAAAAGAGCGATATTGCCTCTATCCTGACTGGGGTGGCAGCATCAGCTCTGGCAAAAATCCAGGGAGAAAGAGAACGAATTCATACCACGTGGACTTCCTAAACGCAAGGATGGGGGGAATCCTCGTGTGCCAAGGATAAAAGAGATCTCCCGGTGCTGAAGCGCAGCTCTCCAGCTGGCAATTTGTTCCTGCAGCCTGTCGGGAGGCACCAAATGATAGGTTGTGGTTTGCCCTGCGCAGGCCCTGCGGTCTGGGGAGCGGAAGTGGTTCCTGCGGGCTCAGATCTGATCTGAGCAAACCCAACACCCTCGGTCGCTCCGGGGATCCTGCACAGAGAGCCCTCTGCAACCCTTGTGGGATTTGCTTTGGTGGGAGGATGTGTCAGAGTGCGTAGGGCACCTGTGCAGGTGCTGCTCTACGCCGAGCCATCAGCGGGAAAAGCAAAATACCTTGCAGTAATTTGGAAATAACGAGCAAAAAGAGTAAAGCTGTCTAGGTCATTATTCCCTAGATATATCTGGAATATCTACCTAGATATCTAGATCTCTAGAGCACGGGTTTGGTGCTGGGTGAGAGTGTCAGAGTGTGATAATACTTGGAATTGGTGAATACTGTTTGCCAAGCACAGCAGCCCCTTGGAGTACAACTGAAAGCCCCGAGTTTTACACTTGAAGTGGTGTAAAATGCTCAGCCTGCTCACGTTGTGAGAGTGAAGTACTTAGGGGAAAAGGGAAAATAAAAAAAAAGGCAAGCACATGTTTCTTCCAGTCTGGAAAGATGTAGGAATGTTGGTGCTGGCTGTAAATGCTGGAGTGGTGTTTACTTTGGATGTTAACCAGTGCAACTTCAGCTGGATGTATGGCACAGCAAACCCTGACCTCCTCTCCCTTTCCCTTTTAGCGGGCTCATTATCAGCTTTCACACTCATCAGTGACACTCCAGCAGTGTTTTTTGGTGTCTGCACCTGCTCACCCCATGCCTTGGCCTCCCCTCTGTCGCTGGGGCACCTGGCCCTGGTAATCCAGGCACAATCCCAGGTTTAGGCCAGCAAAACCCTTCTTTCCTGGCAGGGTGGATCTGATTGCCTGGCTGGGAGGTCACAGGGCTCCGGGTGGAGGGGACAGTCCCTGGCTGCTGCTCTGGCATCCTGGAGGAGGCTCTTCCCTCTCCCAAGTCAGGCAGAGGCAGATTAATTAAATTTAGCTGGGAGGGGGAGAGGAATCAGCTTCGCAACAGGCTTGAGTTTTGGGCTGCCTGCAAAACTCTTAAATCCTTTCCCTGGAATTCAGCCAGATGAAAAGAACCTGTCCCTTCCCACTCTCTTTTTTTCTTCATTTTATTTTTTTAAATGAATATCTGTTTTTTTAATCATCCTGGCCTTGCAGCTTCCTGGGAGGCAGCTCTGCTGAGCCTCCTCACTGGCTGCAATGACAGGAACATCACAGCAACTCAGAATGTGCTGAAAATTTTGCTCCATCTGTCGTTCTCCATATAAAGAGAAAATGGCTCCTTCATATCTCTAAATTGATTCTTGGAATACTGATGGGATTTGATCAGCAAATGTCTTAAGAAACTTGAAGTTTACACTTAAGTTGGTTTCTCTGGTTTTTTATTGGGGAATTTGGCTTTGTTCTGGCCCTGGTAATCCAGGCACAATCCTTGTGAAGACAGATATAATTTTGGGGAGTATATTCCCCCAAAATAAGTGTTCCTATAAAGTATATATAGGGATTTACGGTTTTCCTTTCTTCTTCTTTTTTTTTTTTTAATTAAATGCCTTTTAGATCAAAAACCTGGCCCCAAAAGAGCATTTCAAAGAGGGGAAAAAATAACAAAGAACATGCAAATAATGAGGTGGGGTTTGTTGTTCTTTTTTTTTCTTTTTGTTAAATAAAAAAGGTAGTTTGTAATTGGTTGCGGGGGATGAGCACAAAGGGACTCTGGACACTTCAAACAAGGACTGTGACTTGTTTATTTGAATTGTAAATTTAAATGTGAAATCTCTTCATCTTCTCCTCCGAGTTGTATTTGGATCACTTTGCCGTGGCAGTAAATTAGAATAAATGTAAAATACGGGGATGAGCTGTATGGCAATGAGGAGCCCTCTCAAATATCTGGGACCCCACCATGGGAAGCTCATTCCCTGTGAGATTTTAGGGAATACCCTCTCAGTTGTGCTGGGATTGGTGGCAGCCAATTCCATGATAATGTGCAGGGAGAATTGCCCAGCAGCAAATGAATTTTGTCTTGTAGGATCAGGAGCCGCCTGGGCTCTCCCCCTCTCTCTCTTTTCCATCACGTGGAGATGTTTGCTTTAGATTAAAGCACTTCTCTGGCATCCTGGTGGTTTCCCTGCTGCAGAAAATACCTTGGGAGGAGTTGTTACTGAACTGAGAGAAAACTGCATTTCCCTTTGCTTTAATGCACTCAGCTCTGACATTCTGCTGGTGACCAGCGCTTAATTTTTACATTTACAGGTTTCTTGCATATCTGGTAGCGTGGATCATCTCAATTCCTTAAGCTCAGCTGTTGATTCTGGTGGTAACACAACATTTTGTTAGTCCTGGGAGGTATTTGGCTGTGGACAACTGATGGGTGGCGAATGTATTCGGTTTTCACAGAGGAAATTGGAAAGGAAGGGCTGTTTTAGCATTTGGAGTTTGCCAGGAGAGCAGGGAGAGAGTTGTGGTTTCTTTCAGGCATGGGTGACTCTGATCTAGCTGATAACAGCCAGCATATTCAAGTTTCTGTGGGCAAGCTGTGTGCATGCTCTGCCTGAACAGAAATAGTAACACTTCACGTTGTGTATTTGATGATCAAATGTTACTTGAAAAGCAGTCACTGGGTTAAAATTTGCCTGATTTCTGCCCTGCTGCCCCTCCAGAGGAGCAGGAAACACCTTGTGTGCAGTGCAATACAAATACATGGTGAGCAAATATTGAAAAATTCGGATGAATTTTTGCCAGACCCCACCGAGGAGGTGCAATGAGCTGTGTGAAGGTTCCTGCTTTGCCATCTCCAACCAGAGGCAGATGCAGGGTTGGAGTTGAAGCAGTAAAGCTTCCTGGCAGGGTTTGAAACCTTCCTTTCCTCCCTGTGTGTGCCTTTGGTGCTGGGGGAGATGGAGAGCCCTGGAAAAGGCTGGGGGTTATCCACTGGCTGAGGGCAGAGGAGGAATTGTCAATAGGACAGAGTCAGAAATAAAGTGAATTCTGGGGCACATCAGTGGTGTTTGGCTCATTAGCAGTATCTAAAAACACTGGGAACTCTGAATTTGTTTGCTGCTTGTTGCACTGAAGTAGTGGGAAAATGAAAGTGTGCTTTAGTGCATTAAAAAAAATGGATTTTTGCTTTTTCAGAGGCCGGGGCTGTGAGTACAGGTATTGTTACCTGGCAGTTTTACTTAGGTTTTTCTTCCCTGCTTTTAGAATTGGGGACTGTAAGGCTGCAGGTGTGGGACAGAATAATGATAAAGCCAGTTCTGACTTGCTTATGGGGTCAACATTTTGATGTTGATCATGTCCTTGAGTCGGTTTATGTTTTATACTGTAAAACTGGGGTGGGATGAAGTTTATGGTGAATTAAAAAGGACCTGCAAAATTCTTTGGAAAGAATAAATGAAGCTCTGCCCCTCCCTCGCTGATTCTCGATGAATAGTGAGCAGTTCATAGAGTTTTATAGGCCTGGAAGTATTTATTGCTGACAATTCCCAGCTCTGGAGTGAACCAGAACAAGGTATTGAGTGCTAAATCCATGGAATCGGTCTTGTGGTTTTTATCTCTCTCTGAATTACGACACGGTTTTAACAACTGTGCTCAGTTTGCTGTGAATGAAGTAGATTTTGTCTTAGCAAATGGAGTTTCCCAGCTCTCACTGCTCTCTTTTCAAATTGTCAGCTATAGAATAATTACTTTTCTCAATGCTCTTTTGGCATGAACTCAAGTTTGCATTTAGTGGCTGGCATAAATATTATATTTTGGAGTTGGTTTGGGGGGGCTTTTTTTTTTTTTAATCAGACTTACTGGAACTGGTTGAGCTTAATTCAATGACAGGATAAGCAAAAATTTGTTTAGTTAGGCTGTTCTGAGATGTTTAATGCCGTCTAAAATTGTTCATGGTAAAAGATCAAGGAAGGAAACTCCGTGACCTTTTAAATGCAGCTCCATAGAACCCATTTTCCTATGCCAGAAGTCAGCCCAGACAATGAAACTGAAAGAGGGTTCCCTTTCATAAAGGATCTTTCATGTTTTGCTTTTGCAGATTTATTTTTTTTATCACAGATTTAGCAGACTTTACAGCTGCCTTTTAATCAGTTTCCATATTTGTACCAGAACTTTCTTATTTTAATTACTGTCTGTAGAAACCATTCAGCTGCTTGTTGTGTGACACAGTAGAAAATGATAATTTTCTGTAATTCTTTTCTTGGCTTAGATCACTTCAGTAATATCTATTAGCAGCAAACGCCCAGAGTTACAATTTTGTGCCGAAAGTTTTAATGATTCAGTGTTTTCCCTTTTTTTTTTTTGGAGAGCTGCTTTTTAAAGCACTTTGCTGAGGGTTAATGCAGCCGTGCATTAAAAGCAGACAGCTGTGGTTCAGCCTTGTAATGATTGACTCTAAAGTAGGTTGCCAGTCTAATCCTAACTTGTGCTGATCTGGGCTTTTTGCTCAGCTGCCTGCAGCCCGCGAGGTGGGTTTTGTTCAGAGCACAGGATTTGGGTGGTGAATCATCCTAAATAATAAATCCAGTTGTATCTCCAGCAATAAAGTTGATTTTCCCACCCACTCACTTTATTATTTTCTCTCCTGTCTAAATCACCTTTGCTTCCGTGGGTAGTACTTTTGCATGTGATTTAATCTTTTATTTCTTCTCTGCCAGTTTTAATTTGAATTTTCCCTGGCGTACTGCAGATGCTGTCCTCAGGTTTCACTCAGTGACTGCTGCAGCTGTGTCCATGATTGTACTTGAAAAGTTGAGGGTTTTTCTTAGGACAGTCTCATCTGCATCCTGAAAGTATTTGCTTAACTCTTACATAGCAAAATGCGCTGAAAATTGAAAGTTTGCAGGAGTTCTGGCATGTGCATTGCCTTCCCAAATAAGTTATATATGCGAAATATCTGTGATATTTTCTGTACATCACCAGGTACCACAGACTTCTGTCACTTCTCTTTAAAAAAAGGAATTCTGGTGCTGATGAAAGGTAGAATGGCCGATCTGCACAGCATTTCCACTTCAATTGTTGATCTCCTTTTTTACTGCAAAAACAATTTCCTGTTTCTGTACCTCAGTTTTCTGTTTTTCCAGCTAAGTTCCAGTAATTGAAGGAGCTGCAGTAACGAAGCATTGTCTCTGTGAAGCAGTGGGTTTGGAAAATGATTACTTTATCTGCTGTAAGCTGTCCTTAAGTTGTCTCCCTTGACTTGCAGAAATTCCAAAGAGGAAGCTGCTGTGTCTTTAACTTCCACTGCCTCTTATGTAACTCAGCATAGCTGGGATACTCAAATGAAATATTAACTCATTTGTTCATCAGGTTGTCTCCTGCTTTCCATAAAACATTCCCAGAGCAGCCAGAGAGAAGATTTCTTAGTCCTTTGCTGCTTGTGAGTGGCTGAGTCCAATAAAAGGTCTTGGGACAACACACAGACTCTTTTTTGATGGAGAAAAGGAAATATAAAATTCCCTGTGTTTGATTAAAGTGCAGTTCTGTGCCTCTAACACCTTTATGAATTTCTGTAAGATGTACTGACAGAGCAGCCCATGATTTTTGTGCTTGACAACACTCAGGTGTTTCTCAGATGTGTCTAAAAGATGCAGGTCATGAGTGGACTCTTGAGTCCTTGCTGAAATATGTCAGATTTTTCACATTTCTTCTTGTCTGTACTTTTATATTTACACATTCTCTCAAAAAACCCCCAAGCAGTCTTTTGCCAATTCCTGTTTATTTAGGGTGTGTGGGATGGGTTTTGTTCCTTGATATAAAATAGGAGAAATGAACGTTCTGAGCCCAAAGGAAAGGGAGAGAATGAGGATCAGTGCTTATAATATAAAACACTGTAGAGTATTTGGATACTCTGGTGGAGGAACTGGGCAGCTGTGCTCTCATGGATGATTTTTGGGGCTAATAAAAGATGTTGGCAAGCTTTTTATTTATTAATGTGTTATAATGTAAGGGATTTACTGCTCAAAAATGCAGCTGTCCATCCATCCCATATCCTGGTGCTGTCTGGATGAAATTCTTTGTCAATAACAGATTTTTTCATCCGTGCCTGTTTGAACTTCCCAAAAATTTTGAGTGAGGTTTGCCCTCTCCAGCTGAGCTGCAGATACCACACCATGGAATCTCAGACTGGTTTGGGTTGGAAGGACCTTAAAGACGATTTTGTCCCATGGGCAGGGACTCCTTTCCTTATCCCAGGTTGTTCCAGCGTGTCCTTGGACACTTCCAGGGATATGGGGCAGCCTGTGCCGGGGCCTCCCCTCATCCCAAACAGCATCCTGAGAGTTTGGTGTGTTGGAGGCTGAGCATTTCCTGGCAGGACTCCCCCAGCAGAGGCAGGATGGGATGCTGAGCTCCTCCTGCTGCTGAGCTCCTCCTGCTGCTGCTCCGTGGATTCTTTCCGCAGGGGTGTGGACTCTGGTCCTTGGGGACCACTTGGCTTCCTCTCCATGGAGCTCTGGGAAGCTCTGCTTTTCCCAGGCCTGGCTCCTTTTTGGGGTAAAGGTCTGGAAATTCTGCGTAAATATTTACCATAGCCCAGCCTGATGGGAGGAGAGCTGGGATTGAACAACAGAGGAGCTTTGCTCATGGTCAAGGAAGGAGGAAGGAATTCCTTAATCAATACAGAGTATTGGGGACCAGAATTGCTGTTCCTTGCAAAGAAGGATGGGGCACAGAGATTTCCAAGTTCTGGAAAGTGAAATCTGGGATATTCAGGCTTGGGAACTTGTGTGATGTTTTAGGAGCACTTATTTAACTTAATTTTCATGCATTTTGTTATTCTTTATTCTAAACGGGCAAAGACAACTCTCTAAATGAGTTGTTCACTACTTACTCCTATCCCATCTTTCTTAAGGAGAGATTTCTTTTTTTAATTATGTATTTTTTTTTCTGTACTTTCTTTCCTTATCCTCCTTCCTTGCTGTTGTCCAGGACTGTAGAAATCCCCATGGATTTAAAACAGTGATATTCCATTTACAGTCCCAGCCATTTCTTGGCTATCTCTGATTTCTCCTAAAAACCTGATTGCATCAGCCTTTCTTGCTTTTTATGGTCATTTTTTTTTCCCCTCCTCCAAATTGTTTTCTTATTATGTCCTGTGACTGAGCGGACTGGGGGAAGGAAATCTGGGAAATCAGAGTAGGAAGCAAGATAGATTCAGGAATGGAAGCTTCTTTCTTGTTTTTACACTGTTTCCTGGCAGCTGCGTTGGTTTGCACTTGAAAGGGATGTATTGTGTTGCTTTCTCCTAAAAGCTGTAGATAAAATAGAAATAAAAATAAGTTTTGTATTTTTTTTAAAGTTAATTATTTCCATAAGCAAAAAAAAATTACGGACAACAGTTAAGTCTTCCATGGCTGTGCCCTAAAGTCCTTTTTTTTATACTAAATGTTTTTCCTGATAGGCTGAAATTTCATTTGGATTCTTCAAAGTCTGTTTGACTTCTTTATAATGAAGAGAAACTGCAATATCCATTTCTGACCTTTTCAAGCTTGTTTTATGGTACAAATGCATTTATTTTCCCAAGTGCTGATGCCAGTAACAGAATTTTTATGTTTCAGGGAATTGAAAATGTCCCTTCTGAGTTAAAAGCCTTGAAGCATAGTCCTTTTGTATTCCTGGTTCCTCCTCACTGACTTTAATGACTTTAAGTTAAATATTTTGCATGAAAATTTAAAATGGATTACTCCAAGGGTTCTTTTGCAAGGATATTTAATATATATAAATATATAAAAGACACAAATACATATATAAAAGACATAAATATATAAAAGACAAATAACTCTATAAAATATGCACATATATAAAAATAATACGTAATACTCTATAAAGTTTTACATATTATGATTTTAAAGCAACCTGCAACCTTAAAATGGTGGTAAGGGTAAATTGAGGCAGGCAGCTGGGAAATGTGAATTTGCTCTGCGCAGTGAAGGAAATAGGAAATATCAATGTTTTAACCAAAATATAGTTTAGTAAATTAAGGTTTATTGGTCTGTCAGATTGTCCCATCTGTGTTTCACTTGATGATGAGGAGCATTAGGGAGAAAAATTTGGAAATCCTTGATTTTTAGAATGTAACCCAGATTTAAAAATATCTCTGTTTTGACACCCTCAGCAGAGGCTGTTTGGTGCATGTGATTCTTACTCAGGCATGAATAAACTGGATCTGAAGCCCTGCTCTGGGATTTGCAGTCCCTTTTCCCTGGCGTCCTTGACTCTGTGGTTCCACATTGGTTAAAAAACCCCAGTATTGATCATTTTTTGTGCTTCCCAAGGGTTGTGACAGGAAGGGATGCTCCTGTGAGGATCTGAGCTGATCCTGGCCTGGCTTTTCCCTTCCCTCTGGCTACCATTTTCTTCTGGAGAGCTGACATTTTCTGCTTTGTGAAATTCCTAGAAAATTGAGGAGCTGGGCAAACGTTTCAAAATAGGAACCAATGAGACGGAGCTCTCAGCTATTTCGAAAATGATAATGCATGCCACTGGAAAAGGGAGAAGCATGGAAAATACAAGTTCTGGCTGGGAAATTATTGCATGGAGCAGGGAGATGGAGGGGTAGGAGTTGATTTCTTTGGCTTCCTGTCTTCTGGGTAATTGCAGCCTTGCTGCAGTTGTGGCTTGGAGATGATGTTTGGTACCAGCATGCATTGGACTGGGCAGGCTAAAAAATTTGGTCCTGAGAACTGAGGAAATGCAAAAAAGAAAATAACTCCCGTTCATGTATTAAAGTGGTTTGCTGCACTTTCATTTTTTAATAGGCCTCGTGATTTGGGAGGGGGGAAAAAAAAAACCAAAACAGTGGAATTTAATGAGGAGTAGGATAATTCAAGTCAATTCACCAAAAATGAGTTTGGTGGAGTTCTCTGGGGTTATGGCAAGGACTAAAATAGAGATCTTCTTGGTTTTTGCCTGCTCTGTCTGGACGTGGCAGTTTGGCCGCTCGTTAATGGAGAGCCGGAGCCCGGGGCGTGCTTGGAGCCCTGAGAAGATTTACATTAATCAAACACAAACAGACAGTGTAGCGTGAAGAAATTTCTATCCCGCCAGCACTGCTCCCAAACTTCATTAGGTTATTGGGGCAGAAAAAGAAAACAGCCCCTTCACCCTCCAATCCTTCCCCAGGGCTTGACCACTCGGGGAAGCTCCAAAACCTCGCGACCCCCCCTGTTCTGAGCTCTGAATTTCCCTGTGTGGATGGCACAGAGGGGCAGCACTTCTTTCTCACCCTGTTCCCTTCCTCCCCACTCCCGAAACCACCCAAAGGCTGTGTTTTCCTGGTGTGGGCGCTGCTTTTCCAGGTGCCACGCGTTGCAAAACGCCTGGAAAAGCCAATACGTGCCCAGCGTGGCACAGCGTGACCCCGGGAGAGGCTGGAAGTGGATTGAGGGGAAAATCTCGGTGCCCTCTGCCAAGCCTTTGTTCCTGTGCCTCGTGATGCAGCTCCTTGGATCAGTGCTGGGATTTAATAGCGGGAATGCACACACATCTATATTCTTTTATATATATATTTATATACATTTATATGCACGCATATAGATGCGCACAGAACGTGCACCTCCATCCATCACCAGTATGTAAACATATATAGAGATATATATTTTTCTGTCCCCCCCCAGGACAGCTGGAAATGCTGAGTTTTAAAATCCCAGCTCTCTCTCTCCTGCTTCCCTGTTGCTGTGGGCTGGCTGTGGATGCTGCTCTCCCCATGTCCATGAGCAGCCCCGGCTGATGCTGCTTGGGAGGAGGTGGGAGAGAAGAGGTGGAGTTTCTTCCCTCCCCTCGAGTGGTCAGTGAACAATCAGGCAGATGCCTCCCAAGGATATCCGAGGAGAAGCGTGAAAACACCGGGAAGCTTCCAAAGAGGGCAGCTCGGGCTCCTTGGGGAGGATTTGGGATCAGAGCACTCCCCCTGGGAATGGGCCTTTGGGATCTCCCTGCTCAGCTGACTCTGGCGTGGGAAACAGGTAATATACAGCCTTTGTTCCTATTCCCCGAGACAGGAATATCTTCCTTGAATGCAGAGCAGAGGGAAAGGATTTTTTTCCTTTAATATCTACTGGAAAAAAGGGTGGGAGGGGAGGTTTGTCTCCTTTTTTTTTTTTTTTTTCTTTCCTCTTTTAATAGCTGCTATGTGAACCCGAGTTACTCCTTTGTATTTTCACTGTGAAAATGGCCAGTTTAATATGTTTGCTGTGAAAATCTGTGTCTTGGTTTCTGAGCTCAAGAACAAAGGTTTTGACAGGCTGGAAAGATGCTTTAGATGTAGATGCTGGCAGCTCTCCCTTCTTTCCATTTCCCAGTAATTCCATACCAGACCCTTCTCACCAGCCATAGGGAATGTGATTTTTGATAAGGTGATATTTTATGGATGTTGATGTTAAATTAGCTGTTGGTGCTCAAGCAACCATCTCTGAGTGTTTTGGGTGGGGTTTTTCTTTTCTGAATACAGTTTCCACTGATATTATATTTTTTTCCTAATTTTATTTTATTGGTTGTTCTAAAAATTAAACTGTATCAGTCACAATGCTGGTGTGGACAGATTGAGGCAGTGTTGATACAGTGACAGCCATCAGATGATCATTGAAAGAAAATGCAGTGTTTTGTACTAAGATATCAGGTTTTGATGTGGAAAGGCTGTGAGATGCTTGGGGGGATTTGTTGCTTTTTAATATAAATACAAATACAGGCAGTGAGGGCTGGCAGTTCTCAGCATCCTCCCTGGCTGAGGGGGAGGCACCTGGAGCTGGTGTCACTGAACCCAGTGGGGAAATAACTCCAGTCTGGCATTGCTGTTCCTTGGTTATCTCCATACCCCTTGCACATATCTTGGGGAATTTGCTGCAGTCACCTCTTAGCAGCTGGTAGCTTTCTTGACTAAGTATTTGTTTGGGGGTTTTTTTTTTTCCCTTTTGCTTGTATTTTTATTTATTTTACAAGCCCCAAGAGGCAAATACTGATACAAACACATTCAGAGGCCTATTAATAGCTCTGTGTTTGACTCACAGGCTGTTCTCAGGATCTTGAGCCATTTTACAAGGAGCTTCACTCCTGGCTTTTTATCTTCCATTTTACAGTCAAAGAAGCAGGGCTTGATGTTGCTGAGAAATCCTAATCCTGTGTTCTGCTCCAGTCGTTCTTTCTGGATTTGTGCTGTACTTTAGATGGAGGGGAGATGAAATGGGAAGGAGCAAAGCATGCCACGAATGCCTGTGTACATTTTTTCCTTCCTCATGCAATGTGTGCTATGTGCATCTTTTCTCTGCTGTTTTATGGGCCAGAGCTGCGTTTCAGGGTTGAAATAATAGATCTGCATATCCCAGAAGGCTCTTTCTTTTTCTTAGGCCATTTAAACGACTGAGAGAGCTTCAGCTCCAGTATATAGCACTGCTGATCTCTTTATAGCTCAGCTGACATCACATTTTCTTTTTTTGGAAATCCTGACAAACTGCAATGTATGGTGGAGAAACTTTAGATGCTTCTAAAATCTGAGCAAATGCTGGGACAGAAACCCTCCTGGGAGGTGTGGAAGCAAACAAGGTGAAATGCTCATTTAGTTGCATACTTTGAATTTAGGCTCAAATAGTTTGGTTGCCCTTGGTGTTTGTATCTACAGGAGTAAAACTTCACCAGAATTAGCTGTGAAGGACTAAGAGCTAAAAATACACTGTACAGGTTAAGCAACACTGTGGTAATGATTTCTTGATTCTCTCCGTGCTGCAGCTTTCCTTTGTAAAATTGTGGATCCAATTTTTCCCTTGGTGTAAATTAAGCCACTGGGAGCACTTTGCCTTTGGGTGGTTTAAGACATATTAGCTGTAAATTAGTTTATGGCAGCTGGGAAATATTTAGAAGCTTTGCAGAGGTCAGAGGGGTGGATGTTGTCTGCACATCCCATGCAGAATGGGTGTAATTTGGCCAAAGGTTCATCACTCAGTGGGAGAAGGGAGGGCAGGGCTGGAAATGCTTTTGGGTTGAGTGTCTGCTTAGCTTTGAACTCATAAACTGCTGGTTCTGATGAGCAGGCAGGTCTTGGCTTACATTTCCAGAGCAGTAAACGCATGTGAACCTTTAAAACAACCCAACAAGGGCTGAAGGAAAATTTAAATTAAGACAAGGTGCCCGCTGACCTCGTTTGTCATAGAAGTAACTTAATGAAACTTTGGAGTTGTGCAGTAGGTCGGACAAACTGATAATACCTTAGGAATGTGTAAATCCGTGGGGGAAGGTGCTGCTCAGCTCCTGTGCTTGTGATGTCAGGTTGGAGTGACATCTGCATCAGGTAAATCACAGAATTCCAGGATGGTTTGGGTTGGAAGGGACCTTAAAGCTCATCCGCTTCCAGGGGCAGGGACTCCTTCCACTGTCTCAGGTTGCTCCAAGCCCCGTCCAGCCTGGCCTTGGACACCTCCAGGGATCCAGGGGCAGCCACAGCTTCTCTGGGCACCCTGTGCCAGGGCCTCCCCACGCTCCCAGGGCAGGATTTATTCCCAATATCCCATCTAACCCTACTCTTGGTCAGTTTGAAGCCATTTCCCCTTGTCTTGTCACCCCAGGCTCTTGTAAAACATCTCTCTCCATCTTCTCCTGCAGCTCCTGCAGGTCCTGGAAGGCCACGATGAGGTCACCCCAAAGCCTTTTCTTCTCCAGGCTGAACAATCCCAATTCTCCCAGCCTTTCCTCTGCTCACCTGGGTGGCCAGTGACACATTAAACCAGGCAAAGCTCACAATGCTGAGGAGCACAACAACAGCTCGACCTTGTCTTTTCTTTAAAACATCTTTTGAAAGACACATTGGAGGAATAATGAACGTTTTAATGCAGGTTCTTTGGTGCACTCTGAGCCATGGAGGTGTGGTGTTCCTGTGCCAGGCAACTGCACTCACTCCCCAGAAATGTGAACTCTGGGCCAAATACTCCTCTGTGCCTCTGAACCTTGTACATATATTTGCAAAACTTAAAGCTGCCTAATTGGAGGCAGCGTTACGCTATGTTGAAAGCTACATTTCCAGTTGTATTACGTGCACTGTGTGTTGGGGTTGGAGTTTTTTTTTTTTTATTCCTCTCTCCTCCCTTTCTAATTGCTGTCTTTTGCTGTTTTTAAGGACTGTTTCCACACCAGGCTCGTTGCTGGTTCATAACAACCACAAGCTGGGTATGGCATTAATAAGGAACTAGGCTTGGTGCCTAATGAAATGCAAAAACTGCTCCCCACGCTGGGGCAGCATCAGTGATCCCAGCCCTGGGTGTGTGTGTGTGTGTGTCAGGTGAAAGCAAATCCCGTGGCACTGCACAGCTTTGGGTCTCTCAGGTCTGCTTAGGAAAATCAAATTGTCTTGTTCCTTTGATTTTATTTTTTTTTTTGGGGCATTCCACTGGAAAGCTGCTGCAGACGCCGTGGAGGAGGAGGAGCGCTGCTGCTGCCACCGAGCCAGCTCTGCATTGCAATTATTGGCAAGCAAAGCAAACATTTCATTTCCCCGTAATTAGCTGCAGTTTAGGGAGGGCAGGTTAATTTGGACTCCACGCCCTGTCTGCGCAAGAAACCCCGGTGCTTGATTTGATTCTTTCAGGCTGTGGTCGAAGGGGTTTAAAAGGATTTTTCAGAAGTGAGAGCTGGGGGAATGAATCATAACAAACGTGTTCTACCCCTCTTCCTTCCCTTCTTCCAAACAGCTGGAGCTCAGGATGCAAAGATGATGTGAAAATGTGGGAAAAATGGGTTATTTTGGGGCTCTTCTGCTATGGCCAAACTGCATATTTCAGCTTTTCCTTGCTTCAGGGAAGCTTGAGCTCTCTAGGCCTGGGAATATTTGTCTATGGCCTACTTCGAAATAAATAAATGAGTGAGAAAACTGGGTCATAACTTCTGAAATCACAAGCTTGACCTTTCTCCTGTACCTGGCCACTTGTGTTAAATATGGGTCATGCAGTAAAAGCTTGCGAAGGAACAAATCCTGAATGTTTCTTTTCTGCCATGCTCTCGTTTTGGTTAAATTTTTGTGATGATAACATTTTCTGGAAGTCTTTTTAGAAAAACACTTGGCCTCACCCAGCATTTGTGGTGTTTCATTTTTTTCCATTTCAAAGCTGTCAATTTTTTCTTTCCCAGAGGTGAAAACGGAGAGATTCAGTAATTTGTAACCAGTCACGTTGGGAAACCGGTAGGAAATCGCCTTGGATTTGGCAACCTCTGTTCTCCTCCAATTTCTGAGCGAGGTTTGTGCTTGCTCTGAGCGACATTCAGTGGCCAAACCTCATCCCTGTTACTCAGTTTTAGGCTGAATCTAAAGGCAGCACTAAGCAAACATCAGCAACCTGGTTTATTTATGTTCCCTCCAGAGCCCCCTCCCCAGTTTTCATTTGTTTGGCTGCTCCCACCCCGTTGTAGAGGGGTATTAAACAATAAATGGCCTTGTGTGACAACTCCAGGGCCTGGAGAGGGAAAGCTGCTGCTTCTGAGCCTTGGAAGTCAGTCAGGAGTGGAAGAACAGCACTGGCTGCTGGAAATGTCTCTGTCCCCTCCCCTTTGGAGAGTTTCTGCGGGGACTAAAAGTTCTTGCAGGGTCCTGGCCTGAGCAGCAGAGCAGCACAAAGGCCACATTGAGAATAGCTGCTGGGGAAGCCCTCCTTCCTTGCCTGCCCAGTAAATGCAGCTCTTTCTCCATGAAAAGCCCTGACATCAGCTCTTGGAAAAATCCAAGTGCTTGTGTCATGGAAAATAGCTGAGGCACTTGCTTGGGCTGGGACTGAATGACTGAACTGTGGATGAAACTTCTCTGGAGATGCTTTTCTTCTCCCTTTTCCGAATGTTGTCGTTCACGGAGGGACTGAAACCCTTCCCATCTCAGGGTTTTGCAGGGAAGGATGCTGAGGAAAGAGCTACAGCTGGCTGTAGTAGACTCAGAGTACCCTGCTTGTCATTTTTACAGGACATTCTATAATGATACATTCCTGTATCATCAGGAAATTCCATGTGTGGAGGCAAATCTCCAAATTCTTGCTGTTGGTTTCATGGAGAAGATTTATCTTAGCATTCTGTTTTTCTTTCATAATTTTAAGCTGGGTTTTTTTCCTCTTTTCTCGCTCCCTTCTCATGGTCCCACCTTCTCTTCACCCCTCTTGATGAAGCCCTCACCCAGAGCCAACCACAAGAATGAAAGAGAAATCTGTATATAGGTATTTAATTTTTTAAAGCTCAATGAGGAAGCATCCTGTGAAGGCGAGGCACCAGGGGAATTCTCTTTCCCTGTACAAATACCTTCCTCATGGAGCCCTGACCCTCCCCATCTTACAGATGGAACTTGCCAGCCTTCCAGACTTTGATTTTTATCAAATTCATCTTAACCTAGTTTAAGTGTTTTGCTCAGCACATTGGTTGCCATAGCACCAGTCCCTTGCATCGATCCATATCCTGATCCATCAGGAAATATGCTGATGGGCTCTATTGGCTACTCTGCATTTTCTCTCCTAAAAGGAGAATTGAATAGCATATTCTGGTTATGGATAGAGACATTAGTGGCCTGAAAAATGATATAATATTGAGTGGGAGGCATTTGCTGATGCTTTATTAAGGCAAATGCAACACTGAGGCTGCTGGGGGTGTTCAGGGGGGTTTGACACAGAAAATATTGGCTCTGTGGGCTCTCTGGTCACTTCCCTAAATTTCCCCTGTTCCTTGTCCGAAGGCAGCGACTCCTGAAGGTTAATAATGCCAGGAAGGATTCCTCCGTGAGTCACTGCGTCAGCTGTGCTGCCTGCCTCGGACTCCCACAAAAATAACATGAAGCTTGCAGTGCCTCCCTCCCTTCTGCCTCCTCGCAAGTCCCTGAGTTCCGTCCCTAGGCTCTGACAGCTCCCAGGAATCCTCCCCATTTGGATCCCCATTTCCCTGCTCCGTGTGTCCAATCTGCTGCCATCAGTATGCAGTGGTTTCTGGGGTTTTTTTATTTAGGAAGAAACCTCAGTGGTTTCCTGAGCTTCTGTGCTTTGATGCGTGGAAAAGATGAGCCAGCAGAAAGCTGCTCTTTCCGTGGGTTAATGCCGAGGTGAATGGACTGGATGTGTTGGATCAGGGCTGTCCCAGACTGGCTGGTGTGGTTCCAGCTGCAGTTGGTGGCTGTGTTTTCTCCTTCTTGCCAAGAGCTGCCCTCTTGCTGCATCCCTTTTTTCCCTGTCAGTCGTTGTCTCCTCAGCTCCTTCCACTCTCCCGCTGCCCTGTGCCCTTTTCCTTGGAGCCTTTAGCTCCATGGAAAGGTCGTGTTGGTGCTGCTTTGTGTCAGCATTCTCCCCTACTGCCTTTGTCAGGGCTTTTAAAAACCTGCTCCGGTGGATCTGTGCCTCTACAACCCTGGAAAACAAACTCCCTTCCGTGTTTTTCTTTCATTCTGTCTCTTCCAAGATGAAATTATGGGAATTATCTGCAGAACAGCATTTATGTCAATACTTACTGTGCTTTCAGGGCTCTTTAAACCTCCTAGATTCAGACAGAAAATGCAGCATTTCTCTGAGTGCTGTCGGTGAGGTCCAATCAGGGTGATGAAAATGAAGTTTAATAGGTATTAAAGGAGCTGGATGCACTAGGAATAGCCCTGGAATTGTTCAGTGATTTTTACCTGTCACCCAGGAACAGACTTTGGTTTTTCCAGGATCTCTTTGGGGATGCATGAACAAGAGGAGAGCACTATCCAGCTCAGCCTTCCCAAACTCTTCAACACCCATCCCTGCGAGTGTCCAAGGCCAGGCTGGACGGGGTTTGGAGCAATCTGGGATAGTGAAATGTGTCCCTGCCCATGGCAGGATGAGCTCTAAGGTCCTTCCAACCCGAACCATTCTGGAATTCTAAGTGAGTTAAATTCACTTTCCACCAAAATCCGTGGAGCCGGTGCTGGCCAGAGGCTTCTCATTGACTCATGACTTGGTGGAAACCTCTTGAATTAGGATGAGATTTTAAAAAAGCAAGAGTTTAGGGTTTTTATTGGGGGGACTTTGAGTTAACCTCTGGTTTCCCTCTTCTCTTTCTAAATGTGTAAAAGAGACAAATGAGCAAACCTGGAGTATTTCTCCTCTCTCCTGAATTTGGCATGATCAGCTGTGCTTGCTGCTTTTCCTTCAGATTTAGAGTTCATTCTGAGGGTTTTTCTGCAACAAGCAACATCTTCTTTAAATGAAACTAATAAAGCACTGAAGCAGCTTCTATTGCAACTGTTCATCTCCTAATTAACGATTACTTCTGTCAAGCAAGCAGTTTTTGGCTGTTCTCTCCTGCATGGGTTTCACAACATTTCTTACTCATCTGGGCACAAGTTGGAGTAATTTCTCCTTGCACGGTGCAAACCCACACAAGCTTCATCTCAGGCATGTGAGCAGTCCTGGAACTAAAGTTAGGCGCATGAATAAATATTTCCAAGGTTGAGGCCCTTGTCTGAATCTAAATATTTTTCTCTTTGATCAGCTTTTGAGATAGCAGATACTTGAATTCTGGTAATATTTTAGTAGGGGAGGGAAAAAAACCCCCAACATGGTTATCTGGATGCTGTGCTATTTATGGTCAGCTATATTTTCAACCTCCCGGGCTAGAATGGAATGCTTTGTACTGCTGGAAGCTGGGAATCCTTCCTGCTCTCGTGTTATTTGACATATTAAGTCTTAAAATTACCTTTTTCTGCTTGGCTTCGAGGTGGTTATTAGGCTCTGGTGGTGCATATGTGTGAGCTAACCTGAAATACAATGTTTAATCCACGGTGTAACTACTTGTAGGTGTATTTTCCTCACTTAAATAGATTTTCCTAATGCAGCATGACTAAGAAGACACACTTTTAGTAATTTGATGCATTTAAATGACTTTTAAATTATTCGGGCCCAGCATTTTAAAAACAAAATCTGACTTGGCTTTTAATTGGTGCTGGTATTTGGGAGAGTGGAACAACTCGTTTGAAAATGTGCTGATGTTCATCAGTTATCAGACAAAATGTCTACAGGGTTTTTATCGTGGAGCCTAAACTTGCCAGCTCCGTTTGGAATTAAGGCTCCAGCTGTTCACCACACCCTGCTCTGCCTTCTTGCTGCTGTTTACAGTAGGAGGTGAAATATATTTTAATTTGAATTATGTTGTGCTGGGTGCTGTAACACGGTGAGGGGGATTTTCAGGGCTGCTTTCCAATTTACTGATATTTCCAAGTGAAGATCAGTTGCCCTGAAACACAGATAAACTCACGGGAGCTCCTCTGTGATCTTTGCTTGGATTTTATCCACTTTTACTCCTCTTCCTGCTGTAGTGACACAGCATTTGGGAAATGAGGGATGTCTTCCAGGTGCTGTTCAGGCAGGGAACTGGGAGAAGGGGAGGAATATGGTACTGAGTGCTCCCAGCAAGGATCGGTGTTGTAGCCTCAGCCCAGCTGGTTCTTCCACCTCCAATTTCTGTGATTTCATAACTCGATGCCCAGGAATGATTTCAGATCCAGGCGGGGAGGTTTTTTTGGGGGGGAGCTGGAGAGCTTCACCTTCAGCCTGGCTGGACAAAGCCCATCCCTGTCCTACTCTGTTGATTTTAGGGAATACCTGTGGAGCAGAGGAAAGGCAGGAGAGGGTGTGGAGTGGTGGATGTGCAGCACACAGAGGCTTTGCTGGAGTGTCCTGCTGCCTCCTTCCCAGCTCCCACCGTGTCCCTGCCTCTTTCCCTGCTCCCATCGTGTCCCTGCTGCCTCCTTCCCAGCTCCCACCGTGTCCCTGCCTCTTTCCCTGCTCCCATCGTGTCCCTGCTGCCTCCTTCCCTGCTCCCATCGTGTCCCTGCTGCCTCCTTCCCTGCTCCCACCGTGTCCCTGCCTCCTTCCCAGCTCCCACCATGTCCCTGCTGCCTCCTTCCCTGCTTTTTGGGACAAGAAGGAAACTCAGGATGCTGGCGGGTGGCCAAGGGGCTCCGGCACGGCCACCTGGGATGGGGGACACAGCCCTGGGCTGGGGTCTCTTCCCAGGGAGGAGGATTCTCCAGAGCCAGCTGGATCCTCACCCCTTGTACCATCCAGCTGTGAGCACGGCTGTGGATTAGGAACAAGAGGATTTTGGCTCCCACCCCACAGGAACTTTATATTCACCGGTAACGTCAAAGCGCTGAAAAAATTCCAGTGATTTCAGTGCTCCTTTATTTACAAAAACTTTAAAGTTCTTTCCTAAATAATTAATCACCAGCCTGGGTATAAGAAGCAGAGAAGTTTTACACAGCTTCTGGACCTGGAAAATAGGACATTTGTGTTTCAGAATGAATAAAGAGCTCTGAATGAGCCCAAAAGGTGCAACAGTGAACTCACTTTGTGTTGTCCACAAACTCTGCCTGTTGCTGCAGGAGCAGAGCCTGCAGTTCTGGGTGCTGATAAGAACCTCTATAGGATAAAGTTTGTCACTGAAATGCTTCATTAAAATACTTATCAGTGGTGTTAGGGCTTTTTACGCAGCTCAGAAGTTCAAATGCATCAGATAAAAACATGGGGTGTAATTCATCCTAAGCATCTTTTCCTGTCCTTCCCTGGATTCTTTTTTTTTTTCCTCTTTTCTGCTTTTCAGTGAAACACTTGATTACTGCTGCATCTGTTGACTGCTCGGGGTTCAGGCAGGGTTAGATTGGCCTGAGATGACTTTTTGTTTGCTTTGCTTTGGGATTTGAGCTGTCTGTCCTGCACCAAGTCCTCCTTCACTGGCTGAAATGTGTAAGTGGGAGGATGGGATGCTAAAGAGATGTGGCTTTGCAGGTAGAGCAGATTGAGTAGAGGATGTTTCTTATTTGAATCAGAGTGGATTTCCCTGACTTCTCAGATTAAAATAGAGCTTTTGGGAGCAGGAAGAAAGGACTACCACCTCTTGCCTTCAATTAATTAACTTTTTGCTGTTTATGCAATCACAGGCCCTATCTACCCCCTTAATTTGGAAGCTGCTGTTGTAGTTCAGCTAAATTCGATGCTGTTATCTGAAAGATGGCAAGTGTCTTGCTGTGTATAATTATTTTCAGGAACAGGCAGACAATATTTTAATTTCCCTTGCCTAATGTGTCATCAGATGCTCATTCTGGAGTTCCATATTAGTGCATGTTTGCACAGGGGATTGGCATGTGGGAGCTGGCCAGTTTTGGGTGTATCCACACTTCATGGCACAGCTCTTGCTCCGAGAGAGGGATTAGGCTGGCTCTGTGCAGCCAGTTATGGTTTTCAGGTAATGGGGAGGGAGTTACTGGAGGACTGGGCTTTTCCTGCCTGGGCCACTCGAGGTGTGGAGTTCTCGAGGAAAGAAGAGGGGAGGAGGCGACAAGAGGAACATTTGGGGTGGTTTTGTGGTGCCAGTCAAGGAATCTTGGATGCAATGATCTGGAGAGCTCTGGGGGGATGGTTTGGTTCTGTGTGCTGGACCAGTTTCTGGGATGGGGCCATTGCTCAGCTCGGAATCCCAGAGATGCCACATCCAGGTGTTCCCTGGGCACCTCCAGGGATGGGGACTCCAAACCTCCCTGGGCAGCCCCTTCCAGTGTTCAACAACCATGGAGAAATTCCTCCTGCTATCCAACCCTCCCCTGGCACAGCCTGAGGCTGTTCCCTCTCATCCTCTCACTCATTGCCTGGGAGAAGATTCCAAACCCCTTTGGCTCCAGTCTTTCAGCTGAGCCTGACCTTGGAAATGCTCCTTGTCCCTCTCCTGCTGTCCTTTTCTAATCCAGACTTCCCATGGGACTGTTGATCGTTGCCAGACTGGTCTGTTTTAACTAAAAACATAAAATAAAATTAAAAAATAAATTGGCATTTATTGCCCTGGTAACCTCTGTGGTGTTAGAATTGTGTAGGCTTGAATTTCTTCCCTCTAATCCCTCACCCCAGCACTTCTTGGAAAATGTATAAAAACAGGAGAAAATGCATGAAGAAATAACTATTGTATATATAGGGAGGGAATTATCAGCTGTAAAACACCTGCAGAGTCTCCATTTAGAACAAAAAGTGATTTAAGTTACCCGTTCTTTCCTTATGCAGCTCTAAATGTGTGTTTTGCCTTCCAACTGAAGGATCTAAAACACAAAAGGAGTAGGAATGGAGCTGAACTTGTAAGTCTGAGAAGGAAATATTTGTGTTTTATGAGAGTAGAAGTTTTGGTGCCTCAAGCTGGATGGCACCACCTTGTTCTGTCAGTAATTCAAGGGGAAAAAAAATCCTGGATTCATAAATCCCACGTTTTCCTCAGTTAAAAACACAAATAGACTTTTTTTTCCTCCCTTCAACTTTGTGTTTGTTGCTTTTGTTATCTGTATGTATAAAACTACTTGGAATAGGTAATATAATTTCAACTTTGTTGCACTTGTTTCAAAGATGTCAAGTTCATGGAGTTCCATGGAAATAAAGATTGTGAAGGTATCACAGAAGTGTAAAATAACTGTTGGTATTTGAGCATTAATGTTGATATCAAACCTAATACTGAAAAACAAAAGTTCATTAAACTTCTGTTCTTTTTGTTTTTCAGGTTTCCTCTCAAAAAACCTTCGAGGTGAGTTCCTGAAATTTGGTTTTTTTTATCTGTATTGTGAATTATGCTGCATCATTTTTTGCAGGAGGAATGCTTTTAAAAGTTTATAAAAATATCTATATACAAACACAGCTTGTAGTACCCATTACAGATGTGAGGAAATCAATATCCAGATGGGGATAAGGTGCCAAAAATAGACTTTTTTTGGTTGTGTCCTTGGCATAGGGTGAATATTTGCATTCTGTTACATGGCTGGGGGCTCATCTTACCTGAGATTTGAGATGGTCAGGGAAGGGACATTGTTGGTTCAGGATGTGGGGCTATTCTAAATCTTAAATTTTGGCAAGCTGAGATATTTAAAGTTTGCTGGGAGAGTTAAGACTTCAGGAGGGTTTTTTCCATTAAATTTATTTCGCTTTTAAAATAAAATATGGGCTGATGCTGAGTGATAAAGAGAATGCACTTGCTGTTACCAATTCTGGAGGTTACCAAGACTGTTCCTGGAACCTTGGATACACTCCCAGAGATTGCAAGGGAGATCATTTTCCCCTTGGAATTCAGCCTGGGAATAAATTTTTTAAGCAAACTCGATGCCTGCATTTTAATCTGAATTTCTGGTGAGGAGGCAGAGCTGGGTGAGGTTGGTTGTGAGCAGTCAGGCAGCTCCTGTGGGCCCTGGAGTGAGGATTTTGTGCTTTTCTGTGCCCCAGACACGGCAGCATTCTGAGCAGAGAGTCTCCAGCTGACAAGAAGCAGAAGGTTGAACGCTGCAGCAGCACCCACGACTTCGATCCCACAGGTAAAATCCTAAAATTCAAGAAAAAAACCCCAACAAAAGCACTGGGAAGCGGAATAAAAATGATTTTAATGTGCCATAAATGTGGTTTTCGGAGCTGTGTTGTTCTGCAGAGGCAGTGTGGGCATTGAAATGAATGAGGGCTTGATTTTAAACACCCTCACAATCAACCTGGATTAGTGTATCAGTAAATAATTATAACAACTTCCACTTTCAGGAAAGTCAGGAGTCAAAGGCTGTAATTAGCTGAGAGGAGTTCTTTAGTGGAGTCTGAAATTGGAGATGTGGTTGGCTCAGCCAGGGCTGGGTTTCCCTGTTGGGGTTTTTAGTTTCTGGGGCTTTGTTTTGTTCTTTAGTAGATTTTGATCCCTCTCTGCCACTTGCAAAGTGAATTTGTGCTTCCCGACGTGACACATTTGAAGATAAACACCTCATTTTAAAGGATTTGCTCTCCAACTTTTATTTAGCCTTCCCAAAGGTTAAATTAGGGAAATGAGGGTGAACACAGGATCCTTTTTCTCTCTGAAACACTCACCCAGTGCCTGTTCATTAAATGCTTGCCAGGCTCCTGTCTGAGCCTCCTGGCCCCGTGCAAGGTGCATTTTTCCTGTCTGTGCATCCAGGCTTTTCCCTGGGCCCTGGGGAACACAGGGGAGGTGAATGGAAGGGTGGCACAACTTGTAGGATGTGGTTTTTTTCGTGCACAAGGCTGGTGTTTATAAACCACCCTGGTCATGGTTTCTGCCACTGGCTGCATGAGTCCTTCTAGTGTGCACAAAATAAATGAAAATGGGCTTTAAATGCCAGTTAAAAACGTCCTGTAAGGGAAAAAAAAACTGCTTTAGTGCTCATCTTCTTTTCCTTTTGTCATTTGGGATAGGTACTGTAGAATTATTTCAGGTCAGGGGAGGTCTCAGGCTGTGAACTCGTTTTGTAGAAGGAATTTAGCTTCTCCAGAAACAAACTTCAGGAATCCTCTCATCTTAATTTGCAGAAAGTCACTCCAATGTTGAGAGCTGTTACCTGGCCCTGCTCTTGTGATTCAGTAGAGGAACTCTGCAGTGCAGCCTTCAGAAAACCCTTTTCTTTTGAAGGGGTGAATTCAGGATGCTGAACTGCTGTGCCTGTGCTGATTATTTACTCTGGGGAGAAACAC
Source organism: Falcunculus frontatus (assembly GCA_013398115.1). Classification (NCBI taxonomy): domain Eukaryota; kingdom Metazoa; phylum Chordata; class Aves; order Passeriformes; genus Falcunculus; species Falcunculus frontatus. Next base: position 196,162 of record VZRV01007180.1, read on the forward strand.
TGCCAGAGTCTCTGTGCTTGGACTGGTTTTTTATCTGTAGTTACTGCAGAGAACTCCTTTGGTTGTGTCCTAGCTCCTGTAACAGATTCTGTGTGCTGTTACCTGTGTCTCCGTGTATTATTCACCCCTTATTCCAAGTGTTCCACCTGTGTTTTGTTCCCATCTTATTTATGTTTTGCACGATTTTAACCCAATCAACCCAAGTCTGTGTTTTTTCATGAAGTTTGTTTTTTCTTGTTTGTTGTTTTTTTTTTTTTCTCATGTTTGGTCTCCATATTTTCTATATCTCTCTCTCCTTTTCTCCTGCTCTCGTGCAGATAGCTCCTCCAAGAAGACAAAGTCTAGTTCTGAGGAGAGTAGATCCGAGACGTATGGTAAGCCAAAGCTGCAGCCTCCCCCTGGGCAGCTCCTGCTTTTCCTGTCTGTGCATCCCAGGCTTTTCCCCCCTTCCCTGATCTGCATGGTTGGCTCTGCAGCGGGGACTGCCCTTCAATCCTGCTTCAGTTCTCAGCTTCTAGTGTGGTAGTGGCTGGAAAATGTTTGATGTGGCACCTGTGGGGAGTTGGGAGTTGTCCCCCTGGTGCCACTGGGTGCTGCTGGCAGTGTGAGGGCACAGCTCCCAAAGGGGTTTGTGCTTGTAGGAAAGTCTCTGCTGTTTTCTCACCGTGGAGGTTGGAGCAAGAAATTCATCTTCCTGCATTATTTGGAGGTTGTCTCTGTCAGGTCCTTTGAACAGAAATGGAAAAACGAGTCTGTGAATAATTTAAATGGATGTAAGGATGTGAATTTCCCTGTTCTCTGTCCCAGAGGGAGTGAGTGACTCTGCACTCCTGGGTTTGGAGGCTGGAATAAATGGCACATAACGAGTTTGGAATGGGAATATCCCCACACATCCTGGTGTTGTCCCTTCCCCATGAGGGTCCTGTTTGCTCCCTCAGCTTTCCCAGATGTGTCAGTCTTGGGCCGTGACACTCCCTATCCTGTAATGACTTACTCCATTTCCAGTCTCTGTAGATATTTGCATTCATACCTTAGAATCTAGAAGGTAATGAGTTTTCACAAGTTGTTTTTTTGGATCCTGTCAGCATCTTCAGACCCTTGGACTTGGGCTGAATCTGGCTTCATTTCTTATTTCCAAATGTGCGTGTCTTGACTCCAGCCATGGGTTGTGTTTCTTTTCCTTTCCTGTTTTTTTTTCTTTTTAATTCATGTTTAAAACAGTCTGTGACACTTTCTGATTTTAATCTGTTCAGAAAATTGCTGCTGCTAAACCTCCTGTGGGATTTTGGATGCAGTGACTCTTCCAGAATCATCAGCTTTATCATTCCATTGGAATAAAACTGCCAGGTGTTCATGGCTGTGCTCCAGCTTCTTAACCCACCTCTGGAATACAAAATGATGCTGTCAGAGCAAGAAACACTAAAAAATAACCAAACAACACCAACCCTGGAGAGTTTAAACCAACATAGGCATGTTAGGAAAAGCTGGTGCAGTTTGGGGAGGTGTGTCCTGTTCTTTCTGTGAGATATCTTCACTTCCCCTGGAATTTTGAATCACACATTGAAAAAAAAAAGAAGAAAAGTAACATGATAGTCATGTTCCTGAGGGTGTGAGAGTGTTCCTTCAGAAGCTGTAAACAGCTTTGGAGGGTGCCTTGATGGAAACCTGTCTCAGGGAGAGCTGGCTTGCTGCAGCTTGTCGTTCTTCCTGCCACCCTCACGGGGAATGAGCAGGGAGAGGGCTGGAACAGCAGGGATTTGGGGCTGATTTTCTGGTGCTGAAGCCTTGCTGCTCCAGGTCAGTCAGGATAACCAGATCCCTGTCCCCGTGCAGGGCTGGAGGTGCTGTGGGTTAATAACAGGAAACATGTGCAGCCTTTATGGACCATCTCAGTGTTTGTCCCTCTGCCCCAGCCCAGGCAGTGGCCTGGCTCTGCCCATGTGCCAGAAACAAACACAACTTCCTGATGTAAGCTCTGACTTCCCCTGAGCTTCCTGCAGATGCTTTCCCCATGTCCAGGATCCCTGGGAGCAGCTTCCACTCATCCTTCCTTTGCAGCAGCCTCAGCTCTGTTGGGCCTTGCCCTGCCTTCTTTTGTCTGCTTCTCGCAGGTTTCTCTGGAATGTGTGCAGAGCTCTGCTGTTTGCTTTGGAAGGGACCAAACTATTCCAAACCCTACAAGTAGAAATGCTGTGCTGATATTTTCCTCGCTGCTGACTGGATGGTGGCTGGAAAGGGAATAATGGGGAAGGTTGGAATGACAGCGGGAAAAGGAGGTGTGGCTTTTGCTGGGTGTTTGTTCTTAACCTCTTGAAAGTTTGAATTCAGGAGCCGGAATTTCTCGAGGTGTGTGAGTGGCTTGGAGGGGCAGAATGGTCAGGGAGGGAAATTGTTCTAATGTACAGAAGTTAATTTATAGTGCCGTGAAGCTCTCAGTGAGATTTTCGTCCATAAATCCAACCATCTCATATTTTATATTCAACAAAATTGAGATTATCAGGAGAGAGACCGAGTGTAGTTTGTTATGCTGTAATTTTCTAATTAGTGCCGTGATCTCCCACAATATTTAATATCTTTTTCTCAAAATACAATTTTCATCTCTTAAATGAACTTCAAGCTGAAATTTGCTTGCAGGGTGGCAGGTGATGTAGCAGTTTCTCTTTCCTTTTCCTCAAAACTTGGTTGCTCTCCAAAAATATCTTCCTTTATATTTAGCAGTCATCAATTTCTGGCCTAAATATCAGCCTAGACTTGACCCAAACTTTCACATATTTTCTCCAATTTTGTGCTAAGTTTTTGGTTTCTGTTTTGAAACCCCAGATTTGAGATGTTTTTTAATTGAAACTTACTCTCCCTGGGTTGGGTTTTTTTTGCAGCTCTTACCAGCTTTGCATCTTTATGTTGTGGCCACTGTTTTTCCAGAGAAATTGTCCTTTATAATAAAGTTCTATGTCTCTTAATGGAGCAGCATTTCTGACAGTTATTTATAGACAGCAAGCTTCCCAAATGAAGTGAAACATTTGGCCCCTCTCAAAACCCCAGGGAGTTTGGTTTTTTGTTTATGGAATGATTCATTTCAAATCCTTTTATTTCCCTATGGTGGCCTCATGCCCCCAGGGGAGGTTTTAGTTCCCAAATCTCAGCTCCCTGGCCGTGTCCTGCAGGCTTGGGAGATGGAATTCCATGTCCCATGGAATCCCAGGCTGGTTTGGGTTGGAAGAATCCTTAAAAACCAATTTTGTTCCAACCATTCCATGGGCAGGGAGACCTTCCACTGGTGCAGGTTGCTCCAAACCCCATCCATCCTGCTCTTTCCATTATCTCAGGTTTTTAAAGTGAAGCCCTGCTCTGTTTATTGCTAAAGAGATTCCCTATTTTATTAAATAACTTCCGAATAGGACGTGTAGAAGAGATAAATAAAAATGATCTTCCCAGAGAAGCCACAGATGTGTCTGGCCAAGCTGTTTGGGACAATTATTTTGGCCGTGGGCTGTCAGTGACCTTGAGAAATCCAGGCTTTGCCCTTCCACCATCCCAAAGGCACTCTTGGAGCAGGGCTGGAGAAGGGAGAGGGACGAGTGCCACCTACTGCAGAGTGGCTCCTCTCAGCTTTCCTTCTTCTCTCTGCTTTCACTTTTAATTTTAACCTCTGTAACTCCTGCACACCTTTGGCTGCTTTGTTGTGCTCCTGTCTTGAGGCTGCCCCAGTGAGTTTGGGGGAATTTTCGTCTCCATGAGGACAAAAAAGATAAAGATTTATTATTTTTTCCTCCAGAGTTTTATGAATCCACTGAAGACACAAACAGAGATGTTAAAGCATAGTTGAGTGATGTCTCCTCACTTCATAACATAAAGATACTGTAAAGGGAAGGCAAAATTGAGAATAAGATGATTATTGATTTGGTTTTGAGTACTGTCAGTGATGAATTCTGTCGACTTTGTAATACTTCCTAAGTTTCAGCTGGAAAAAGTGAAATATCACAGTGAGATATTGCAAAATGAGCAGGGTGAAAGAGAGCACGTGAAGGGTGGTTGAGGCAGGGAGTGCTATCAGAGCTGATCTAGTTCTGCAGTGTTATCTCCAGGAAACTTTCAGCTAACTGCATTAAAATCACTATAAATTGTATTTCAGTCAAGCACAGTATCTCCTACACCTCATTCCAGCCTTTTATATTGGATTAGGAGAAGGGTTAAGTGTTTGCTCCTTATCTGAGGGAAACAAGTACAGGAAAAAGCAATTATGGACTAATTTCAGGTCAAGTTGTCCTAATTTCCACTGTCTCTCCATTCTAAATTTAAATTCTTGGGTGAAATTGAGGCATGTGGAGTGAGAGAGTTTAACTTGAATAAACTCGAATTAAATTAAATTTTATTCTGCCAGCTGAGTTGATGTTGCATTGCCTCTGCTTTGGCATCAGGCTCATCCAAGGAGGAAGCTGATCAGTAGATCCAAGGATTATTGCCTCTGGAGAAGAAGAACTCCAGTGGCAGAGCAGACTCAGGGCTCTCCTGTGTCTTTAAACAAGGACAGTCCTCATGAGTCAGGAGCTGAGTTTAGTGCCTTACTCACCCAACCTGTGGGGCTGGCAGGGAGCTGGAAAGGAGCTGTTTTCTCTGAAATAGCACCAGTTCCCACACCCCAGCCCCAGGCATCATTCTTGGCAAGTGAGACTTGAAGAAGCTTGGTCATATAAAAGAAGGGGAGGTGCACGAGGGAGAGGCGTGTTCCTTCTCTCATCCCTGTGCAGAGGGGGTGAAAGGTGGGGGGATTTTCCTTTCCCTCCATCCCCCAGCCCTGCAGGTATCCCGTGCTTTGCCCTGCTTTGTTGGCAGGAGGGGAATTACTGGGATGTGGCGGTGCTGCAGAAGGCCTGGAATGCTTTTTCCACTGCTCCCACACCCATTTTCATCTGTGGCACACTGGAGGAGAACAGGACAGACTGGGCAGGTGGTGTTTGCTCTTGGGGCTCCTCATTTCCATGGGGAGTTGCTGCAGAGAGAAGTGAAAGGAGCCGTGGTGGTTTGGGAGCAGTGTGAGACAGGGGAATGACTCCCTGCTCTGTTACCATTCATCCCTTAAAACTCATTCCAGAAGAGCCAGTCTGGCTGGGACAGCATCTTCCCAATTCCCCGTGTTCCCTCCATACCAAACAAAACTGCTGCAGTTTTGGAATCTGATTTAGGAGAGCTCTGATTCTTTCTCAAGGTGCCAGCGTAGGAATTTTGCCTGCTGTGCCTTCAGGAGTGGAAAAGCAAAGCAAGCTGTTAGAAGGAAGGGTGGTGCAAATAAAAGAACATTGGGGGAGCATTTTACAGAGTTCCTGAAGTCACTTTTCAGGATGAGGGCTCCTTTGTGGGAGGCTTTGTGCAGCTGCCCCTAGGAAAGTGCTTGGCAGGGAATGTGCCAGGGCTGCTGCTTGCTCTTGTTTTCTCTTTCCCTGAACTAAAGACATCCCCAGCATCCCACCTGGTCCAAATGCTTCACCTACTAAATGAATTTATCTCTGCACCAGCATTTGTGCTCACATTATTCCTGAGTGCACCAGGAAACAAAACAAGTTGCCTTTGATGTCTCACAGCAGGTTAAAGGAGGGGCAGATTCATCTCCTGGGATTTGGGCCCCAAACTGGTCTTTATTTCAGAAGTCCTGTTCAGGGCAGTTAAACGTGGCTTGTACTTGTTCACCTCTGCTGTTCTGGCTCTGGGCAGTATTTCACCTGGAGCACAAGGTGCCCTAGGAGGAGTTTTTTGGCTGAGAATTGGGAGAACTTCTCCTGATCAATAAATCTGTTTTAGTCCAACCCCTCATATTACTCGGAGGGATTTGTGCTTCTGTTTTAGAGCAGCCTGTAGAAGCTGTGAGGTGTTTTTGGTGCTGCAGTGGCACCTGACAGCCCTCTGAACTGTCAATGCAGACAAAGGCAAATTCTGCTCATTGGTGTGGGTACCGCTGCTCTTCTTTAAAAGCTGCTTTTCCCTCAGGTTGTGTCTGATGTGCCAGAGCTGTCTGCATCTCTGCTGTGAGATTCCTCTGTTCTGTGTAGCTGGAGCAATAAGCTTGACCTGTCTTGACATCCCTCTCCATTTCTGGCCTGCTGCCCTGTTCCTGTCTCTCCGATATTTTCCCTGTGCTGTGTTGTCCCCGTTCCTTTGAGTACTGTGTGATTATCTGGGAGATAAGGATTTGGACTGATGCCTGGCTTGTGTTTCTCTCTGTGTTCCCCTCCTCCTCCTCCTCCTCTCTGTGCTGCCCTGTCTCCCCAGGCCTGGTGCAGAGGTGTGTGGTGATCCAGAGGGATGAGAACGGCTTCGGGCTGACGGTCAGCGGGGACAACCCCGTCTTCGTGCAGTCTGTCAAGGAAGGTGAGAACACCCCCACACCTGCCAGCTTTCCATGGGGATCCTGGAAATACGTGTGAGCTGGAGTAGGAAACTCCCCAACCCCTCCCCAGGTGGGGTGGCTGCAGCTTGGGAAGGGATGGGCAAGGTCAGGGTTGAGCTGAGGATGCAGTGAATTCCTTCCTCTGTCGCTTCTCCCGGACAGAACGAGAGGACACAGTCTGAAGCTGTGCCAGGGGAAGGTTAGGCTGGACATCAGGAAAGAATTCTTCAGTGAAAGAGTGGTTGGGCACTGGAATCACCTGCCCAGGGAGGTGGTGGAGTTCTCATCCCTGGAGGTGTTTAAAAAGAGCCTGGACGAGGCACTCAGTGCCAGGGTTTAGTTGGTGAGGTGATGTTGGGTCGTAGGTTGGGCTTGGCCATCTCAAAGGTCTTTTCCAGCCTGGTTCATTCTGTGATTCTGTGATCTGGTGGATTTGGAGCTGACCTCTTGCATCCCAGGGGGAGGAAATGAGTCCTTGGCATGTGGTGGGATTGGACTCAATACCAGAGATGGACTCAGTAGAGGAACTCAATACCAGAGATGTTACTGATAGAGGAAGCTTGGCTGAGTGCAGGAGTATTTTGCATGTTTTACAGAAGTCTTAAAACCATTTTTGCTATAAATGATTGTATTGAAACGGGAACTAAATGATTTCTTGCCTCTCCAGATGGAGCAGCCATGCGGGCTGGAGTGCAGACAGGTGATAGAATTATCAAGGTAAGGGCATTTAAATTGTGACAGAAATGGGTCCTTTGTCTTAAATGAGCTCTTTCCCTGAAAAAAATGTCACTGATGTCTCCGCTGTGGTGTTGGCATTAGGAATGGTCTAAGCTTCAGTATACCTCATTTCAGGATTTTATGGACAAGTTCAGCATCCTGCCAGGTTTGAGTATCACAAGTACAATAAAACCAGAAATGGTAAGTAAGAGAAGGAAAAGAGAGTTGTTAATAACAACCTGTAAATAAATAGCCTGCCTGAATTGCTGTTTTCCCCTCTAACTGCCTGCAGATCCATGTTCTTTTTTAGTCCCAAGCAAGTAAGAAATCAAGTCAGTAACTTAAAAGACTGTGTGAACTATTGCTGCAAAATGCTACAGCAGCTCCTGACACAGATGGAACTGGTATTTCAACCAGGCATTGAAATGAATGAATTAAATTAGCTACCCTGTTGTTTTTCTGCCCAGGCAGAGATGGATTGCCTTTTTTTGTTTCCCTGCCTGCTTGGGTTCTTTTGGTGTGTGCACAGTTTTCTTTTTTGCAGAGCTCTGCTCACTGAGATAAACTGTTAGAAGGATAAATTATTTATCTGGTAAATACCTTGAAAAACACAGTAATGGAGATGGAGGAGAAGAAAATGCTGCTCCTCATCCTGGTGCTTGCTGTGGGATGTGTGGAACTGCTTGGAAATCGGGAGTTAAAGTCTGAATTTTCCCCTCTCCCTGCCCAGGTGAACGGGACTCTCGTAACACACTCGAACCATTTGGAGGTGGTCAAGCTGATCAAGTGTAAGTAAAAGCACTTCTGGTTCTTCTGTCACCTCTAAAGCATGACAGGCATCATTCCGAGGGCCCTGTCGAGTGACAAGGGTGAGGTCAGTGCTGAGAGATAAAGGGAATGTGTGAAACGGGGAAGTGAAATTGGCATTATTTTGACGTCCTGATGCATTCTCCTGTAGCTTCTCCTTAACTTAATGTTTGAATTACCATCAAGCCTTGCCTGGGTGCTTTCCCATCTTTTGTTTCCACCTGAATTAGCACAGCTGGGCAGGCACTTAATGTACATTGCTGTGTGATGCCTGCACAGCACTACGGGAAATACGTTCCTGGTGGATTTTCTTGTACAAGGAAGGAGGTGCTGGTGGTTCCTGCCAGCTTAGCATGGTTTATTTTTTGTGTGTGTGTGCTGTAAATGTAACCTGCTGGGCTGGAAATTGGATTGCTTGCTTTTGTAAGGGATGATTCTCATGAAAGTTTTTGGAGTAACTGAAATTCAAACAGATTTCTAAACCGGGCAGTGCCCTCAGGTTCACTGGTTTGGAGGAGGAATGGTGTGAGTTGTGTCTGCAGGGTGAAATGCCAGGGAGGGAAAGCAGAGAAGCATGGAAATGTCCCTGTGTGTGTGACCTGTGCCTGTCCTTGTGTCCCACAGCGGGTTCCTATGTAGCTCTCACTGTCCAGGGGCGCCCTCCAGGGTCGCCCCAGATTCCCTTGGCGGATTCCGACGTGGATCTGGCAGCTTTTGGGCATATGTCTCCCATCATGACATCCCCCCACTCACCTGGCACATCAGGGAATGCAGAAAGGATCACCAGCCCAGTGCTCATGGGGGTAAGGCTTAAAGCTCTGTGTCCAAGGGAGAAATGCAGTTGGGTGGTTTTGACCCGAATTTTTGGCACTTCAGGTTGGCAGTGGAATATTTGTCCTGTCAGTGGGTATTTATGCACTTCTGAAATAGCATTTTGCAACTAAAAAGATCTAGTCCTATCTGAGATAATAGAAATACAGATTTTGAAAGGGTTGATAGCTATGTTCAAAATTCAGAAAGAATGCCTAGGATGGGGTTGGAAATTTGAGTTGTTTCTCATGGGGCTTTTCAGAGCCCGTGTTTAGGGAGTAGGTGAAAAATGTGCATGTCCATTTTCCTTACCTGCCCAGCTCCACCAAAAACACCCCAACCCTCAATCTCTCTGTATTTCCTAGGAGGAAAATAACATTGTCCACAACCAGAAGGTGGAGATTTTGAGGAAGATGCTCCAGAAGGAGCAGGAGAGGCTGCAGGTACTGGAGTTGTGCAGGTTGGAGAGGGCTGGGGGAAGCTCTGATGCAAAGAGGGGTTGCTAAATCACGATTTATGAGCAGAGCTGTGTAAAGCAGACTTTGTGTAGCAGCTCCTTGGGCGTGCAGATGTGCTGGGGATCATTTAAAAGAGACACACGATTGTTTTGCAGTTCCTCCAGGAGGAGTACAGCCGAACCTCCTCCACCCGCCTGCTCAAGGAGATCCAGGAGGCAAAGAAACACATTCCTCAGCTGCAGGAGCAGCTGTCCAAGGCCACGGGCTGCCCTCAGGTAACAGAGGGCACCAGGCTGCTCTGGGGAGAATCGGGGGGGTCTGGGCAAGCTGGAGGTGCTTGGACAGGCAGGCTGCACCCTCTAGAGCTGAGATCTGAATTTGGCTGTCAGGCACTGTAATGTCAGAATGTGGAGTTGATTTTACAGTGGGCTCTCAGCTCATCAGGGAAAAAATTGCTTTTAAGAACAAGTGCAAGCAACGATGTGTTTATTATCTGTCAGTGCAGCTTAAAATACAGCCATGAAGTCATTCTTGGAAGCTTAAAACAATTTTGCTTTCGCTTTTGAAAAAAAACAAACGTAGGCTGTGTCAGTTTTCCCTTTTCCCTGTGTTCAAAGTGCTGAAAACTTGGTGTGGTTTTTGTTGTTCTCTCCTAGAAAAGCACTGCAGCCTTTTCTAGATAAATTAGGAAGGTTTAATGAGTAATGTGAGCTAAGTGGCTTTAAGGATGGTCTCTTGAAATATTCTGCTGTCTCCCAACTCACTTTGATCTTTCCAGGATGGAGTCTTGTCCTCCAGGTCTGTGTCGGAGTCGCTGCAGATCAGTGAGGGGGAGGCAGAGAGTGGGGACAGTGGCAGCAAACTGGATTTCAGTGGTGACAGCCCCTCCAGACCCAACAGTGACATTGCTGATGTGAGTCTGGGACCAGCCCCAGGGCTTTGCTTCCCTCCCTCTTGCATTTGGGTTTCCTTGGCAGGTTCTGTGTGTGTTGGCCTGGGTAACACTGGGCATTACTGCACCAGGCTCCACCAGTGCCCACCAAAACCTTTTCCCTGTGAAAAACCTGTTATATTGGACTGGGATTAGAGACTGGGAAAGAACTAGGTTTTGGGGTTTTATCCGGGATTAGATTGTCCTGGCATTAATCCCTGTAACCAGACAAAGAAAAATGGGTGCCAGCATCCTTCTCAAAACTCATTTGTCAATTAGAGCATCTTTGAAGGGAATATTCCAACTGCAGCACTGTGACTCACATCCAGGCAGTGGGCAGTTTGCCAGGGAAGTGGGAAAGAGCTTCCTTCTACCAAATCAGCTTCAATTCTTGCCACCAGCAAAGGCTCTTAGTGAGTTCACTCATTAGTTATCAATCTGTGTGCTCCTCTGCTCTCCCTTGGTGCCTAATCCTTAATTAAGTCACTATCTGATTAGTGCAGGGGAATTGAGACTCTCTGCTTGGATTTGGCCTAAGTTTGTTGATTAACTTAAGGATGTGGGAGCTAAATTTGTCCCAGCAGTTGGAAGTGAAAGGGAAGGGGGTCAGATGGGAACATCCACGACTCCTGTTTGAAACATTCCAGCTCCAAATCTGACCAGCTTCCACTCAGTGTTTGTGTGTAATAAATGCACCACAAAATTCGTAATTATCTTCCTAATAACCATAATCCTGTCAGTATTGGGGCTGGTATTTGATCAGTGCAGGTGATTGGCAGAACCAAACATTCCAGCTTTTCAATCCAGCTCTGAGAAACTTAAGGATCAGGGGTGAAAGAAACCTTTGGAAGTGGAAAGAGTTCTGCAGCTGGGAAAAAGCCAAGCTGGAAATCAATGGCCTGAGCAGTAGCCTGGCTGGAAAAACCTTTGGCCACACTGAAGATGAGCCAGCAGCACGTGGTTTTTGCAAATAAGGCTCTGCTGGGCTTCCTGAGCAAGAGGATTGCTGGGAGATGGGAGCAGAGAGCTGAATTGTGAGAAAAGGTGGAGAGAGCAAGGAGAAAGCCGAGGGCTGGGGATTTTACAGCTCTGCTGTTGCTCACTGTCACCAGATTTCTGAGCAGCACTTCTGCATTCAGTTGTGTTTTGGGGTTTTTTTTGTTTGTTAGCTGTGCATGTAGGACACAGATTTTAGTCTGGTGTTTCACACCTCCTTTTCCTGTGAGAAAGAAGAAGTTTTTGGCTGTTGTGGCTGATAAACTGCTCTGTGCAGTTCTCCCTTTCCTGGGTTTGCTGGTACTTACCAGAACTGAACTTCCCTCTTTCCCAGAGTCCTCGCAGTGGCCTGAAGGAGAGGATTTATCCAGATGAGAGCCCAGAAAAGGCTGAGCTTCAAGATACTGTGAGTACAAAACATCAAGTGTCACAACAGCATCTCCTCTAATGGGCCCATTAAAATCTTGCTGCTTTCCCCCACTTTCTAAATGGAGCATGCCTGAACTTTGCTTTAGAAAATAAAATGCAATTAAAGTGGTGCAGGGAAAGTTAATTAGCTGAGTAAATGTTTATGGAGCTTAAGAGCAGGGCCATTTAGAGGCGAGAAATATCTAATCAGCAGTAAAACAGCTGGGCCTGGAATAAGCAGAGCAGTTGCACGTGTTCTGTTCCTTGAGTCCAGCCTGTTTTTTAGGATATTCAGGCATTTGGAGGCTGGCATTTCCAGCAGGGCTACAAGTGGAACTCAGCAGGAAGTGCAGCCCTGTCTGAACACATCATCATCCTCGGGATGACTCCTGAATTCCCCTTCCCCTCCTGTGCTTGTCCTCCCAAAGCCAGATTTGCCCATCTGTGCAGAGGTGCCACGTGCTCGGTGTGCTTCTGGCTGCAGAGGATGCAGCTGCTCCTGAACCACCTGATTTGATGTTTGGGAATGTTTGGATCCTGGGAGAAGCTTTTAGGAGGGGGAACCAAGGCTGAGTGGGGCCGTGTGGGTTTCCGTGGAGTTTTTGAAGAATTAAAATGATCAGAACATCTCCAGGTTTTACTGTGAAGGAGCATCACAGCATTGTGCTTTCCTTCCTTCCCCAGGATTCCCAGTCCAGTGTTGGAAGTCCCCTGTCCCGAGTGGGGACTCAGATCATTGGAGCAGAGGATGATGATTTTGACACGGAGCAGGAGCAGGTGGGAATGATTTCCAGCCTGTTTTTCCCACCATCCAGAATTCTGTTCCCCTGTTCCTAAACTGCCTTGTTTGTGCTGAGCACTTGTGTGGTGACATAAGAATTAGGGGATGGGATTCCTCTTACTGCTGATCTTGCCAAAGAGAAACATTTGGGGAGTTGATGACAATATCCATCTTCCTTCTGCTAACTTCAAGCTTTCTAGAAATTAATTTGCCTTATTTCATTTTCTTTAGTTTCTGTTAAATCCTGAATTACTGTCATGGCAGTGTGGGCTTTGACACACTTACCCTGAATTACTTCAGCTGCCCTTTTGTCTTATCCCTGAATAATTCAGGTGTAATTCCCATGTATCCCTGCAGATCAATGGGCAGTGCAGCTGCTTCCAGAACATCGAGCTCCTGAAATCCCGCCCAGCTCACCTGGCTGTTCTCCTGCACCACGTGGTGTCCCAGTTTGATCCTGCAGCACTGGTGAGAAGCTCTGGAATTGTTTCCCTGGCTCACATTTAGGAATCTTCAGCAGATCTCATGCAACACTCAGTGCCATGGCTTGGCAAGGAGAGAAACTCAGATCCTGTGCAGGCCTGAGGGTGATAAATCCTCATTTATCTCCTCACATAAATGGAGGAGCACAGAAAGAATTGTCTCCTTTACATTTGGCTGCTTACAAATAATTATTTCTCTCTTGAAAGCCTCTCATTCCACCCTCAGGTGTGGAACTGTCTGCAGGGAAGGTTTGACCCCTCTGTGCTCCTCTTCCAGCCCCTTCCCTCTCCCCCCATTTCCAGGGCACCTCCCCGAGGAGCTGGGAAAGATTGCAACCCAGCACTGCTGAATTCCTTGAAATATCAGAAAGAAAACTTGAAGTTTTCATGGTTTTCACCTACTTTCTTGCCCTCCTGTTCCCCACAGCTGTGCTACCTTTACACAGACCTGTACAAACAGACCAACTCCAAAGAGACCCGGCGTGTTTTCCTGGAGTTTTACCAGTTTTTCCTGGACAGAGCTGCAGTAGGTTCCACTTGTTTTCCTCATTTTCACACACATGTCCAGCAAGTTGACTTTGACCTTTCTCCACTCACCTGAACTGCAAAAAACTTAAGGAGGTGAAAGCCCTCTAAAAGAAATAGTTCTAAAAATAACAATTGGAATGACATTTAATAAATAACTTCATAAAATTTAACAATGTAATAAAAGTTTGAAGTGTTTTTGTTGAAATGTTACCGGGAAAATGAATGGCCTCGGATGCCTGGTAACAAAACAAATCCCAGGGGATTTGTGGTTGATAGGAGAAATAATTTAGTGGTAGGTAAGCAAGTTCTGGCTCTTCTGCATTGCTTTTTGGTTAATAATTGCTGTGGGTATTGATGTGGCTGTTCCAAGGATTGGGAAATTTTATGTGTCTCTTGGAAAGCTGAGAAAAGGCTTTGCTGTCATGAATTAAACTCGCAGGAACTGCAGCAGAGGTTTATGTACCACATGTTCAGATGAAATAATCCTGTGAATTACAATATATTCATGGGAGTCTCCCTTTTCTGAACCATCAGGTGCTCAGATTGGATGATTTTGGCTTTTGAGGGAATTGAGTGTGTGATTTGTGTGTTTTATTGGGGTCTCTTTGCTCTGTTGGTTCTCCCAGCCTTTCTTTTCCTTTTGCAGAACCTGAAAGTCCCAGTTCCAGATGAAATCTCCTTGGAATTAGGTAGGGCGCTGTGTTTTGTGGGAGTGAAAGGCAGAGGGTGGGTTAATTCAGGGAAATGACTTTACTGAAGGTGGGGACTGTTCTCAGAGGAATAATTGCTGGATTTTCTGCCTCACAGACAGGAGAAGGCCAGAGCTGCTCCCTGAAGAGCTCCACCGCCAGTTCATCCAAACCATGCAGGACAAAGTCTGTCCAGAGGTCCAGAGGAACCTGGAGGATTTCAGGTACCAACAGCTCTCTGTGGAGTTTCCTTTTAATTCAGATTGGATTTCAGTCAGCATTCCAGCACAGGGAAGCCTGAGTGACACAGTAATTCCTCTTGGGTTGGATAGGAATATACCAGGAAAGGACCTCCAGGTCACCCCGTGACCAATCCTTAAATCAAGTCATCAATTGCAATCCTAAAGCTTGGATTCTTCATTCCTTGCAGCTGTCTGAGGAGATGTCACAGTATGTTTTCTTAGGTGTTGTTATATAAATCTCTCTTACTGACTGTGTTTATAATCAGCTTATATGTATTTTTTTTTTCCTTTCCCTGTTTTCCTTCCCTCTCCCCTTTGGGCAGGGACTAATCCCCTTTACAGAGTTGTCACGGGCATGGAGAGGTTGATAATTAATTTCCTTTTTCCTGTGGAGTCCTGAGAGCTCTGTGCCAGCACGAGACAAGCTCAGTAATGAACTATTTCATCCCTAAAAGTCTTTAAATTCACATCAATGCTTTAAACATCCCCAAAGTCCTTCCGTGACTTCCCCATTTGCCTCAGGAAACCTTGTGGGATGCCCTGAGCTCCACGAGGCTGCTTCTGCCTGTCCCAGGGCAATCTCGAGCTCCAAGGGATGCTCCCTGTGCCCTTTTGCAGGCAGAAGCGCAGCATGGGGCTGACCCTGGCCGAGGGGGAGCTGACCAGGCTGGACGCCGAGCGGCTCCGCGACCGCAGCGCCGTGGAGAGGGAGAGAACCTGTGCAGAGCAGATCATTGCTAAGATTGAGGAAGTCCTGTAAGTGACAGCAAACACAACGGTGGGGGTAAAAAATAAATAATAGAGGTGCTGCCTCAGACCTGGGAAGAGCAGGATAAAGGAATTGGGGAGTGGGATTTGGCATCGCTGGGTTTCTGTTTCTGCCCCTGAGTGTTTGGTGGGGTGATGGCAGCCAGGACTGAGGTTAACAGTGAGGTCTGTTTTGTCCAGAGGCTGCTGTTCAATAGTGCAGGGAGTGCTGCCACTGTCAGCTTGTGCATTATTAGATCAGAGGCCTTTTTCTGTAGAAACACCAGCTTCACAGCCCATTTTCTCATTTCATGTGGGCTCAATCCAATTTCCGCAGCTGAACCTTCAGTTTTCATTTTTGATTTTATTTTTTTCCCCTGCTGGGACTGCTGAACATTCTAAAGGACACTTGAACACAACTGCTGATGCTCTGGGTGGATGGGACCGGGTGTTAATTGGGTTTTGAGTTTCATTTTAAAACCCTTTCTTGTTTTTAGGATGTCATCTCAGCCTCTGGAAGAAGACAAGAGGTAATGGAAGCTGGGGGAGCTCGGGCTGTGCCAGTGCTGCTGTGTTGTGCTGATAGAACAAGACAGCCCTCTCCTGGCTGTACCTCCAACACTCATCTCCTAAATCCCCTGGCGTAAATCATTGCAATTCAGAGCCTCGGCCTCTCCTCTGCTGGTGTTTGTTGCCTGTGTTTCACATCTTAAAAATTACTGTCACTGAGAGTTCGTGTTTATTTTTGTTTCGTGTTGGAACTGCTTCAGTCTGCTCCAGCATTTATTTTCTCTTTGTGCCTTGTCCCGTTCAGTTTTTATCTGAGCAGCTTTTCCTCTTCTCTTTGCAGGAACCTTTTACTGCTGCTTGTTTTTACCATAACTCAAAGTTAGAATGTGGCAGCAAATATGGTTTTAGTGTAGAATTTTAGGACATTCTGTGTAATTCTCAAAATTGTGTTTTCACCTCTTGGGCTTTTGTGCCTTTTATCATAGAATGATTTGGGTTGGAAGGGACCTTAAAGATGATTTCATTCCACTCCCTGCCATGGGCAGGGACAGCTTCTACTATCCCAGGTTGTTCCAAGCCCTATCCAGCCTGGCCTTAGACACTTCCAGGGATGGGGCAGCCTGTGCCAGGGCCTCCCCATCCGTATAGTCCATGTTTATTTACTCCATACTTTACAAAAGGATAAATTCTGATGTTGGCTGAGCCTTCCCATTATCTGTGAGAGTTGATTTCAGTTCATTTCATAACTTACTTTAATTTAAAAATTACCTTCTCAATAGAACCTTGGCACTTGACCTTAATTTTCTTAACTAAATGTATTTTCCCAATATATTTCTCTTTAACATGACTGGTTTTTTATATAATTGGCAGCTCCACCATGCAGTATGTGATCCTCACCTACATGAAACACCTGGGAGTCAAAGTCAAAGAGCCTCGGAACCTGGAGCAGAAGCGTGGCCGGATTGGTTTCCTGCCAAAGATCAAGGTAGTGCTGGTGTGGCCAGAGAGGATTTGTGTGCAATTCAACCCCCAATTTTGCAGGAAAAAATTTAAAAATTGCTGTGGTTTTCCACTGTTTCGAGAGGTTCTGGGATTACTGATCTGCACAGCAAACCTAAGAGCTGAAATTGGGTTCTGCATCTGTTTGGCAGACACGTGAATTAGGAATAAATAGAATTATTTCCTTTACCTCTACCCCTGAATTCAGCTTGTTTTTCACAGGTATTAAAACTTTGGGTGGGGAATGTTTCACAGAAGACAACCTTGAACCCACAGGAGGGTCTCATGAAAGCTGTTGCCTTGTTTACTTCGTTTTTTTCTGGAGAAACTTGCCCAAACCCTCCTGGTTTGCGATGCAGGAGAGCTCTTCTCCCTGCCACCCCCGCTTTTCCAGTTATATAATGAATATTTCCACCAAAACTTCATCTCTGTGGGTGTGATCCCTTGTCTCCCACAGCATGGGGGTGTAGCTGGTCACAGTAGCTACTTATTTCCATCAGCATTTCAGCTTCCTTGGAAATATTAAGAAAGTTTCAAGCAGTTCTGCACTAACTGTGAGAAGGTGAAACCCTTTTGAAGGGTTTGTGAACTCTCCCTTCTGCAGCTCAGTAAACAGCTGGATTTGAAGCAGTGAGTGATGAGTTTGTTTTTCTTTGCCTGCAGCAAAGCATCAAGAAGGAGAAGGAAGGAGAGGAGAAAGGGAAGAGGAGAGGCTTCCCCAACATTCTGGGCCCCCCGAGGAGACCGAGCCGACACGACAGCAGTGCAAGTATGTCAGCCCAGGAAACCCACGTGCCCTGGCAGCCTGAAAGCCACAGAGAGTCCCTGCTGCCTTTAAAAATTCACGCCAGGAAGACCCAGTAAACTTTCTGTTGTTAAAATACGGTTTTGAAGGCGCACAAACCTGTTTTGGTCCCGAAATGCTGCTTCTCTTACCACTGCAAACAGGCAGAAGTCGTTTCAGCAGTGTGATGATCCTTTTTGTTCAGTTGGCAGGGCCATGGAGATGCAGAAGCCCAGGCACCCCAAGCATTCACCCACAGCCTCCTCTGTGAGCCCAGAGCCCCCAGAGTCCAGCAAGCTGCGCCAGAGTGGCTCCTCCAGCGATGGCACTGATGCTCCCTACCCCCCTGCCAACCCCATGTCCCCGCTGGCAATGGGGCCCTTTGCCTCTCCAGAGGGCAGCAAGGACAGTGACACAGGTAGGGTGGAATGCAGAGTGATGAAAGGTTGTGCTGGGAACAGGATGTGCAGAGCACTGATGCAACAAGCTGGGCGAATTAGGAAATGCTTTGATGTCATTAGAGCTGCTCTTCCTCACCTTGGTCAGCTTTCCTCAATTAGGGAATCTTAACCATGAGCAGAAATGGTTGTTAGTGGGTTCTGCCACTGTGGCATTGGATCATCCAACAGGAAAAACCCAGTCTCAGGTGCCAGCCTGTGTCACTTTGGAAGCTTTTGTCACTGAGACTCTTCTTGCCAGCCTGGGAATTGAGCTCCTCCAGCTCTGAGCTGAAATGAAGCTGGGAAGTTCTCTGATGTCCTCTAATTTGGTTCCTCACCTTTCCCATGGATTCTCTGTCCAGGTTTGAAGCAGCCTGGGGAAGCCCCACCTGCCAGTGACTCCATGGATGGCACTCCCCGCACACCCAACAACACCTTTGAGTTCCCATCTCCTTTGGAAAACCTGCAGGAGGAGGAGGGAGAATCAGAGAGGTAACTCTGGGTGCTTGAGGAGGGCCTTGAGAGAGAGTCAGGAAATCCTGGAATGGGTTGGAAAAGATCATTGTAGTCCAGCTCCTATGTCAGTGTGAATATGGCTGTTGAAACTTAGTACATAAAATTATAGTGATGTCATTTGTGTTAAATATTATTGGGAGAATGAGGAAACTTTGGTCTGTGTCTCTGCTGTGAGGGAAAACTGTCAGGAGAGGGGACAAAATACTCTGGTTTGGAGCTCAGACCACCATTCTGAAGTCATGCTGAGTGTCTGAGCAGGGAGAAATTCAGGCACGAGCTTCCCTAATGATTTCTTTCCTTCCCTGCAGGATGGTTGACATGGGAACACCAAAGCCTTTCCGCAAGTGAGTGTGCTTAGAAATGTTTGAACTTGACTGAATTTGTTTGGATTTCAGGAGGTTATGAAGCAGAATGCAGCAGTGCTCATTGTTCTGGGCCAGCACAGTTGTCTGCATGATCTTTCTTCTTTAAGAACACATGAAATCAGACACTGGCAGCCATTTGTAGGGCAGGTGGAGTGAGTCATATGCAAAAAAAGCCCCTTTGATCCATGAGTGAAGTAGAATGATTGCTGTATCTACTGGTTTGAATGGATGGGAGTTAGGTTAGGGAGTGGAGATATCCCTATTTTCCTTTTAAACCTGTGTGTTGCTGTTGGCTCTGTACCTGCAGATAGACAGAGGCAAGAAACTGTAACCTGCCCTTTTCACTGACTTGATATTGGACTGCAAATGATTTGATCTGTGTCATTAAAAGGAGGGTGATGAAAACACTGTCAGAACAGACAGTCAGGCTGTAAAGGGCAGAATTAGGGAATGTGCCCAGAGGTTCAGGCATCAAACAGCCTCCAGCTGGCAGGGACAATGTATTCATAATGCTGAGTTATGCACTCAGCTTTTCCCTGAAATGGGAATCACCTCATGTTTTTTTTCTCCTCCCACCAGGATGGACAGTGTTGGCTTTGCTGATGTGCAGAGTGAGGATGAGCTCTATGACTTCGACATGGACATGGACCCTCCCAACTGGCAGCAGCTCGTGAGCAGGGAGGTGCTGATGGGGCTCAAACCCTACGAAATCAAGCGTCAAGAAGTGATAAATGGTGAGATGGAGGCTCTTTCCTACCTGGCCAAGCTCCAAGTTGAAACCTTCCCCTGGAGCTTTGAAGTTCTTAAAATTTACAATTAGGTCTTTCTGCGCTGAATTGTTTAAAGTAGTGGCTGGGGAATTGTAGGACTTTTGGGTTGAAGAGTTCTTAGGTGTGAAACCTGTGCTTGTTACTGGGAAATAACCTGAGGTGAGATTGATCCAGTCTGTGGTTATTAAACAATATGAAGGCACTGAAAGGTCAATTTGTAATATGTTCTATAAAAGAAAGCAAGAAAAGCTTGGGTTTTTTGGAAAGCGGGTGATGGAAATGCTCCTCCCAAACTTCAGAAGATTTTAGTTGCAGGTCGTGCAAGAGTTTCTGTGTGGGTTTGTGAGCTGCTCAGAGCTCACTGTTGGGTAAGTGGTGAGTTATGGATCAATTCTTTCCTCTGTTCTTTCAAACATGGAAACAGAGCCTGGAATATGGGCCAGGGAGGGAAGTGCTGCTGGGGGACCTGTTGTGAGCTCATTGCTGGCTCCAGAGCTGCAATCCTGCTTTCCCTGTCTCCCCAGAGCTGTTCTACACGGAGCGAGCCCACGTGCGCACGCTGAAGGTCCTGCACAACGTCTTCTACCAGAGGGTCACCAGGGAGGGCATCCTCAGCTCCAGTGACAAGCGGAAAATCTTCTCCAACCTCGAGGATATCCTCGGGCTGCATGGTAGGAGCAGCTGGATGCTGGAATTTTGGGTTCCAGTGGCTGCAAAATTGAAGCAAAGGGACCCTGGAACACGAGGCAGCTTCACCCAACCCTTGAGATAAAGCAGAATTCTTCAGGATGTACCCTGGGCCTGCTTTTGCTCACACTTGTTCCATTTCTGATCTACAAAGATGTTTTGATAAGGAATATGTGCCCAGTGTTCCTTTTCCTTATCTGTGTTGATTCATGCTTGATAAAAGGAGCAGTGAGCCTTATGGGCCAGCATTTGGGATGTTACAACTGTTCTTGGAGAGAACATGAGAACAGATTTGTAAAGATTGATGCCTTTTTGTTTTTAAGGGTGGCCCTGCCTCATTGTTTAGGGAAAGGACTGCTCACAATAGGAATTTCAGCCACTGGATAATGAGTTGTGTGGTTTTATGGCTTCTACATTAGTCCTGTTTATAGAAAAATGATATTGAGCCTCAGAAAAGATAAGTTTGGAATGGTTCTTAGGGGTCATTTGAGGACAGGTGAGACAGAAGGGCAAAGGAAGTACGTAACATCTTACTAGATATTCTGAATTTATTAAGTTTCAGGATATTGTTTATTATTTCATTAAAATATCTCAAATCTAATCTTCTCCTAGAATAGCTTTTATGTTAAATGCTGAAAATCAAGCCAGCAATTTGACCACTATTAATAAAATTTACCTTTTTTCCTCCTTATTTTTAAGTTGCACTGAACGATCAGATGAAATCTGTCAGGAAAAGGAACGAGACTTCTGTCATCGGCCAAATTGGGGAAGATTTGCTCTCCTGGGTAAAATTCTTTTAATATTTCTTATATTTGAAAAGAACGTGTCATAGAATGACCAACAGAGCCAGAGGCTGGAGAAGGCAATTCCCAGCTGTGGGAACTGGAGGGCTGGGAGTTGTCATTTCTCTGGAGCCAAAACAGAGCTGGAGGATGAGGGTGGAAGGAAAGCAGGAAGAACTCAGAGGATTTTCTTCTGACTGGAGATAAGAGTCATTTAAGGCACAGGAATAATTTCCTTGGGATGTGTGGGTAGAGAATAGAAAGGTACTTTTGGAGACATAAAGGTGAGAGTGGGATTTTGAAGAACGTAGTGGCACAGTTTGTTTCAGTAACACTGAAATGTGAGCCTGGTGTTGCCTGCAGTTAAAAGGTGGTTAAAAATACTGATTTCTAATCTTAGAATTTATAAATTTGGAGTTTATAGTGCTGTTGTAGGCTTCACTTTTGAGATCTTATATGGAAAGATTTGGCTGTCCCATCCCAACCAAATTAGAGGACATTAGAGAATTTCCCAGCTTCATTTCAGCTCAGAGCTGGAGGAGCTCAATTCCCAGGCTGGCTGGAAGTGTTCAGGGATGTTTTGGGATAGTGGAAGGTGGCCCTGCCCATGTTGGAGTGGGACTGGATGGGCTTTAAAATCCCTTCCAGCCCAAACCAGTCTGGGATTCTGTGATGTGGGAGGGCTGGATTGAGGAGAACTGTGGAGTTTGAGATGTAAAGGGATCTCCTGGGAAGACAAAGCCATAAACCAGGGCAGAAATTACTCCTCATTTTTGTCAGTAATTCCTTTGTTCCCTGGTGAGCCCAGTCCCATGTGGCTCTGCCTGCTGAGGGTGGCACGTGCTGAGCTCCAGCCTGTCTAAACTTGGCTTTTTTGGCTTTCTGGCACAGTTTAGTGGAGCAGCAGAGGAGAAGCTGAAACTTGCCACTGCCACCTTCTGCAGCAACCAACCCTTTGCTCTCGAGGTCATCAAGTCCCGCCAGAAGAAGGACTCACGCTTCCAGACCTTCGTGCAGGTGAGTTTGGCACAGAGCTCTGAGTTTTTTCCACCAAAGCTTTGAGTTTTTTCCACCAAAGCTTTGAGTTTTTTCCACCAAAGCNTTCCACCGAAGCTTTGAGCTTTTTCCACCGAAGCTTTGAGCTTTTTCCACCGAAGCTTTGAGCTTTTTCCACCGAAGCTTTGAGCTTTTTCCACCGAAGCTTTGAGCTTTTTCCACCAGGCTCTCAGTTGCCCCAGGGTGTGGCTGGAGGCCAGCACAGCCCAATGAATCCTTCTAGATAAAGTTCTGATAATTAATGACATTAATTGATGACATCAAGCCTAACGTCGCCTTCAGCTGGGGATCATTTCCAGCCCTGTATTTATCTCTCCTGATGGTTTCTGGAGGGAGGAGCCTTCAGTTCTGGGGAGCACAGAGTGTCCTGATGGAATGCAGGGCAGCACACGGCGTCCCAGGCAGGAGATGCCATCTCCCTCGAGGTGGCTGCTGCCTGAGGATGCCAAATTCTGTGGGGCAGAGTGTTCAGAGTGCCATTTGCTGCGTGCCAGGGGCAGGAGACAGATGATGCACACCTGCTCTGCCTGCCAGGAGAGGGCTTTGGGTCCATGTGGCATTTGCAGGAGAGAACATTATCTCCATTAGCACCGGCTGGGAGGAGCTCTGCTGGTACAGGGGGAGATTATCTTGACAAATGTCCCGTGTTCTGCTGCGCTGTGAAAGCCCAAACTGATGTGTTCCTGGGTGCTGCTGACTGAGATTGATTGGGGATGGGCCCATGCCCATGGGGAGTAATGAGGGAAGGAAGGCACTGCCTTTGTGATGAGCTTTTCCTGCGGGTAATTGCAGATGGAGAGGGGATGCGTTGTCTGGGTGATAGATCTTGGCATCTCTTGTCTTGTATTTAATTACTGGAAAGTGAAGTAATAGGTGTTTAAGTGATGAATAGATGTTGTGCATTCAGGTAATTATGGCCTTAATAAAAATGACAAATGCAGATATTGTGCTGTTGAAATTTAGGATGCTGAGAGCAATCCCCTGTGCCGGCGGCTGCAGCTGAAGGATATCATCCCCACGGAGATGCAGAGGTTGACAAAATACCCCCTTCTGCTGGATAACATTGCTAAATACACAGGTAAAGCCTTTCCACTGGGGTTTGGGCACCCATCTCAGCAGGTTTTCTTGGTAAATGTGTTGAGTAACACTTTAATTTTATGTCTGTCTCTGTTTTCATTGCCACCTCACTGCTGCCTGCTGCACAGGAGGTGTAAAAAAATAATAATAAAAAGGCAAATCCAATGTTTCTTCCTCCTTAGTAAAATAAAAATGAAATTCAGTGTGAAATAAGTGAATCTGTCAAACCTCTAAGGCAGCACAGAAAGTCCTCGTGCTCTTGCAGAGGGTGGGGTTTAATTAGGATGTGTTACACCGAAAGATACTTCCAGCACAACAGGTAAAAATGTGATAAATAATAGCACAAAATGCCTTTCCAGCTTTACTATCTGATACCTGCTGCAGTGTAATTCCATTACTCATAAAAATAGACTGCAGCTACAAGTTCCCTGTAATCCTAATTAGGAAAGCATGTGATACTCCATTATCTTTGATGTACTGGTTTATGTTCCTGTTAACTGAATTCTCAGCGTGGCTGCTGCTCCTAGTGAGAATTGATGGCTTCACCTGGGCCTGTACTCCTAGGAAGGATTTTAGGTTTTTAGATTATTGTGAATAGTTGTCACAATGCCCTAAAAAAGAGAGAGTAACAGTTGTATTAGATGTAATGATCTGCAGGTCACAATGAATTCTCTCCTGTCACAAATCTTATTTTTATCACTTTTGCAGTGCAGTGCTTTTGTTGATAGACTTTTCTCTGTGAGTTTAACTCCTCTTTGTCCAATTTGAGGTCAGCAAACTGCACTGGAGGGCTGGCTGTTCAAACCTGTGCTGGGGAGCAGTGTCCCACTTTGGTTTATTCTTGCAGAGCTGCCCGAGGAGAAGGAGAAAGTCAAGAAAGCAGCAGATCACTGTCGCCAAATCCTCAACCACGTGAACCAGGCTGTCAAAGAGTCAGAGAACAAGCAGGTGGGAGGGGAAGAGTGAACACCCAGGGCTGGGGCCAGCAATAAACCTGCACTCGGGGGAGTTCTGCTGCTCCCAGTGACCATTTCCTTGCATTTCCTGCAGCATTTGGAGGATTATCAGCGGCGACTCGACCTCTCCTACTTGAAGCAGTCAGAGGACCCCATGTTGGATGAGTTCAGGGTGAGTGATGGCATCAGAAAGATCCCTGAGTAAATTCTGTTTGCAGCCCTGTCACTCACTTCGGGCTTCTTCTGATGCACAAGCAAGTGGTCTTTGGAGATAAATATTTCTGTATGAAAATGAAAACAATTAGTCTCAGAAATGTGAGTTTTGCCACCTTCCTGAAGATTTCTGTGGCTCTAACAGCCCAGTTCTGCACATAATGGTGCTGATGGAGCTTGTCAGCTCTGTGGAACAAATCTTTATGGCCTGCAAGCTCAAGCACTGTATCACAGAAGAGATATCTGATGGATAATGAGATTATTGTGGATATTTATCTCATGTGAGTGCATGTCTTAGTGATGCTGTTGGAACTGGGGAGGCCTTGGAGAGCCCTGAGGTGTAAAAGAGCTTGTACAAAAATGTGGGAGATCCATACAGCCAAATAAAGCTTGAAGTCCAGCATTAAAAAATTTGTTTCATGGCTCCTGTAAACCCCTGCAGTTTTGTTGGAAGCTGGTTACCTGCTGCTTGCTTCCCCATCTTCCTCAAAGCCAGTGTGTATCAAAAAAAAAATCTTTTCAATAAATCTGTGTCATGTATCCTTCCCCAGCTAAACTCACAAGCGTTCAGTGAGGAAAGGAAGAACTTCCTGGCAGCTCCGAAATCTTGCTGTCATTGATTGTAGACTCTGAGACTTGGAAGGGATGAATTGTGAAAATTGTCACTTCTGCTTGCCTGCAGATCTAAATGTCACAAGCACTGAAGTGCCTGAAGAATCCATTGACATTACAAATTCTGTCAGATCGTTGGGATGATTTGTAAATCGTTTGTGGGCACAGTTGACTTGCAAATCGAGTGCTGAAGCATTAACCAGTTGCAGTGCTAGAACTGGATATGGGGTACTGGAAAAACTCCTCCTTCCTAATGCCCCAGGAGGTTGATTCAGTGGGAGAATTCTCCACCCTGTGACACCTGGCCTGTGGAAAAGAGCAGTGGAAGAGGAAAAGTGATAACCAGCATCTCTGACAAGATTTTGGCTTCCCTGCTCCGTGTTTGTTTTCCCAGGCTGGGTTTAGCTGCTTATCTCCAAACTGGAGTCCTCTGGAATCCCTGTGTTTTATCATGACTTGCTTCCATAGAAATTTCACTTTTTTTCCTTTTCCCCTGGTGACAGAACCTGGATCTAACAAAGAGGAAAATGCTCCATGAAGGGCCCCTGACTTGGAAGGTGAATCGTGACAAAACCATCGGTGAGTCTGGGCCATCCCCTCGCTCCCCTGGCTCTGGGTGAGTTTGCTGCGAAGGAGAGGAGGGAAAAGCTCTGCTGCAGCTCCCAATTATACTTCATACTGCCACCTTTGATAATGGCTGTGTGCTTAGCCGAGCTGATTAAATTATTCTTGTCAATTCTGAGATGTGCTGGAGTATCGTTAGGGCCACGCAGGGACACAGCAGTCAGTCATGAGCTGATCCAATTCCATCTGTGGCTTTCTGCTGGAGTTTTCACGAGGAAGATTTGCAAGCTCTGCCTGGAATGGCACAGCACTGATTGCTGCCTCTGCATGAGTAATCAGAAATGCAGCTTTTTGCTTTTGTGATAGAATCTTTTAACTCGTTCTGGGCTCTTTTGCTCTCTGGGCAGATCTGTACACTCTGCTGCTGGAGGACATCCTGGTGCTGCTGCAGAAGCAAGATGACAAACTGGTGCTGAAGTGCCACAGCAAGATCCTGGCGTCCACAGCTGACAGCAAACACACCTTCAGCCCCATCATCAAACTCAACACTGTGCTGGTTCGCCAGGTGGCCACAGGTCAGTGCAGCCCACTGAGAAAGCACAAGGAGAAGCCAAAAATAAAGATTAGCTCAGTTGAGGAAGATGATTTTTTGTGTAGATTTTCGGAGTAGAACGTGGAAAACTGCGTAGGCTTAATTCTTGGTTGTCCAACATCATGCTTAGTATGGATGAGCTGTTTAACTTCTTTGCATCAGTAATAGGCATTGCTTGAGTTTTAAATAGACTTCTAAATGAAAGTACTCTGATTGTGTTAGAGGAAAAGCACTCTGGAAATTATGAGAAGGGAAAAGAGGAGAAATGAAGCTTTTTCAAAAGGGTGTGAAATGGGTTTTTCCTTTGAGGGCACAGTTCTTTGATGGGGCAAGGTCAGTGTTTCTATATTGGTGTTGAAGGGTTATCTCATGGACTCTTTCCTTGCTTTGGGCTGGGCTTGTGGCTTGTTCTAGGAATTTTGGGAAGCTGTGTGGGACCTGGCACCTATTTAAATCCTCCCTTCCCTGTGTTGGTGCAGATAACAAAGCTTTCTTCGTCATCTCCATGTCAGAGAAGGGGGCTCACATCTACGAGCTGGTGGCACAGACTGTCTCAGAGAAGAATGTGTAAGTCCTGGGTTCAGTTCCAGCTGCTGCTCCCTTCGTTGTACCTGGGAGACCTTCACTCCCTGAATTCCCTGAGTTCCTTCTCCCATAACAGCTGCAAACCTGCTGGGCTCTGTAGGAAGCATCCA
The DNA here is from genome assembly GCA_013398115.1 of Falcunculus frontatus. Classification (NCBI taxonomy): domain Eukaryota; kingdom Metazoa; phylum Chordata; class Aves; order Passeriformes; genus Falcunculus; species Falcunculus frontatus. The sequence goes on from VZRV01007180.1 coordinate 222,758, forward strand.
GGGATAGTCCCTCCCAACTGGCTCGCTGCAGACCCTTTTCTGACCTCCAAAATGCTTTTATTTACTCTTAAAATTCTGGGTTTTTTGTGCCTGACTGCCAGATCAGACACAGAGATAATCCTGCATCTTCATGCAGCACCAGAGATCTTTGCAGATTTACATTCTGGCATCACAAACATCCTGCTGCAGGAATTGGATTCCATGGCTAAAAGCTTTATTTCATCTTTGGGAGAAACTCTTTTCTCCTCAAGTATAAGCAGGGATAGATTTGTTCATGGGATACATGACTATTGTTGCAAGCATTACACTTCAGTAGTGTGTGAAAGAATGCTTTTGTACGTATTTATATCTAAAATAAGTGGTTGATATGACAAGTGATAAGGTCCTGTCTATCATTTCTATCAGCATCCAGGTGAGCTGAGCTTTGTGCCGTGGTGATTTCAGGGCGTTCCTGGGGGCACTGAATGGAACAGAACTTAAAAAAAAGACATTTCTGCTGACAAAAAAAACCCCTAGTGATAATATTAACTGGGTTTAAGAGGATTAAGTAGAGAAATGCTCATTCTGCTTCACTTGCTGCATGGTTTTATTTGCTGTTTCTGCTGCAGCTGGCAGGACCTTATAGCTCAGATGGCAGGAACTGTGAAGATGGGGAGCAGCAGAAGAGTGATCCCATTGCCTCAGTCAGGCCCTGGCGAGTAAGTCAAAGCTGCAGGAAGAAGAAAAGCTGATTTTTCTTTCTCCAGCACCCTTTTTCCTGCTCAAAAATTGCCCTCCAAAGCATGGATCCTCCTGCAGGTCAGCGTGACTGAAACAACGTGTTTGTTCTTCCCTCCCTGCAGAGAGGAGCGTGAAGAAGAGGAGCAGCAGAAGCTCAAAGAGCAGCATGACATTCCTGCCAGCAGCCTGCAGAGTCCAGGTGAAACAGGGATTCAGGGAAATGGGATCAGGGGATTTGCTCCACAGAGTGCAGATGTGCCCAGCCATCTTCTTGGGCATCCTAGGGCAGCTCTGAGATTTTTCTGGAAAGGGCTGATTTCTTTTCAAGTCATTCAGAGAAGTGATGCTGAACCTCTTGGAAATGCAGCTTTTACTACTTCCATGTGATTTATAAACTGCTGGGAGAGTCTTTTCTAACCCTGGAGAGAACTGGCTTTTTACCAAAGCCACGCTCAAGAATTTTAGTGGTTTCAGAGCCGAATTTTCCGCAGTTTTATCATCGTTGTTTCACCTGAATTTTTGTTTTCTGTCCTCTAGATAAAGATTTGGGCCTGGAGTCTCCCTTAATATTGAACCCTCAGTCTTCTTCAGCCATCATGTCTGAAAAGGCCAAGGTGGAAGGGCTGCTGGGGGCCGAGGGACAGTTTGAGAAGGTGCAGCAGGCAGAGCTGGCACTCAAAGACTCTGCCTGCTATGAGCACACAGCCACCAGCTCAGCCTCGGTGCCAGAGGGGCAGTGGGCACGGGATGCTCTGAGGAACTGTGAGTACCCATGGTGGGGGGTGGCACAGGGAGGTGGGAATTGGTAAAACAGCTCATTTGGCATTAATTATCCGTTCCCCCTGTGCTGGAGTTCACACAAAATGCAGCTGACAGCAAGGAGGGCATCTCCCTGTTTTTCTGGGGTTTTATGTATCAAATGAGGGTGATAACGAATTTTTACTGTCCGTGGAGTGCTTTGATGGCAAAATTATATTGCAGAACTTAGTGTCCAGTGCCATGGCTGGTCAGCAGTTTTAAAGACAAGGCAGTCAGCCCTGCACTCATTTCTGTAGCACTGGGGCAGAAAAGAGAGGTTGCTTGTGTTGCAAAATGCAATTTTCCATTTTTTTTCATAAAATCCTGCAAACTGTTAAGCTCACGTATATCCAAAGCCTAGGCTCAGATTTCCTGAGCACTTGGGAGGTGGTTGGGTCCAAGATCAACACTTGGGTGTGTTGAGGAGTTTTCCTGATGGACAGATCATTGTTTGAAATTGTTTTAGAGGTTTTTAATCGCTTCCCTTGCTCTCCTTTCAGAGGAGGAATGCAGGGCTCCTGCAGCCTGCTGGATCAGCTCTGGCAGTGCATCTCCTAAATAGAACTTCCTAAAATTTGAATGAATTCATTAATCCACAGATCTCCTCTTGGCAGCTCCGGAAGGGACACAAAGTCCCTCAGTTGTGCTTTTTTGGAGGGACGAATCTGTGGAATATTTGCTTTGACCAAAATGCAGAGCTCTCATCCTTGGCCCCAATTGCCTCTTCCATCTCTCTCTCCAAGCAATGACAGTTCTCTGCAGTCTCAGATTTATCTCGGGTCTTTAAATCCATTTATTCTCCTCCTTAGAGGATTCAAAGTTCTTTTCTAGTTCTGAACGTTGTACCAATATTCTTGGTACTTGTTTTAAGAGACCAGAGTTAAAATGATCTTATTTTGGGGTGTGTAAGGACAGTTTTATGACCCTGCAGCATCTCCTGAGTGCTGAGAGTTACAAGAGCAGCTCCCCAACAGCAGCAGTGGCTCCCTCACACTGTGACAGGAGCCTGAGCTGAGTGACAGTTCTGTGTGTGACATCACAGCTTTTTTTGGGTGTTCCAAGAGCATTTTATGGTGAGGATGAACAATCTGAGGCTCTTGACAGCAGCACGTTTTTGTTTGGAACAATATGTCCCTATTATGAAGTGTTTGGTTGGGATAATTTGGGAACTAAAGGAATGTGGGTTGAAGTTCAACCAGGCATAAATTTGCATCAAATTTTAGGGAAAATGTTTCTTCAATTTTTTTTCTTTTTTTTTTTTTTTTTTTTGGCTCTGTCATTTCAAACCTGAGTGGAATATTCCCAATTTCCTTGAGGTGGGAATCCCCTGCTGTAACCCCAGCTGTGAGCTCCTTTGCAGGGTAAAACCCAGGCACTCAGGGTAATTTCTGGAGACAGTTTCTTTGTTTTTCTCTGAGGAGATGCAACTTGTCCTGACATCCTGTAAGGTAAAACAGGGGAGTGAGGCTGGAGCCCCTGATAGATTTATTTTTATCCCTGTTTTTCCAACCAAGAGCAAGGAGAGGAGTCACACCTCTGTGAGAGGGTGACCTTTGTGTCTGCTTTAATCCCTTCTGTGCTCTGTGAGTGCTGTCTGAACGTCTCCTGTCCTTGCAGCTGGCTTTGTCAGGTGCCATGATTTCCAGCCATTATCACAGAAACAGAGATTTTGGGCAAGCAGGAAGGGGGGTGATGAAATCACAGAATATCCTGAGGTGGAGAGGAGCCAGAAGGATCACTGAGTCCAAGTCCTGTCCATCTCATTACGGGGTTTTTGCCTGAACCTTGCCTGTCCTTGCAGTGGGCTTGCTGAGGCAGCTCTTGGTGCAGCAGCTTGGCCTGGCTGAGAAGGGGACCCTGGAGGACAGACAGCGCTTGCCCAGGTTCAGGACCGTGTCCCAGGAAGCCCAGACAGAGAGTGGGAATGATCTGCAGCCCTGTGACAGCAAATTCCAGCAGCCTGGAGCAGCGGACAGAACCCTTCCCAGAACTCGAGAGCCCGCGGCTGGGCACGGCCCCCGGACTGCAGCTGAGTGCCCGGCCTCGGGGGATGCCATGCGGCTGGTGGGCACCGAGCCCGGTGCCAGGGGCAGTTTGCCCATGGACAGCATGAACCTGGAGGGCTCCAGCTCGGAGCTGGAGGGGCTGGGGGCTGAGGAGAGCGGGGAGCATTTCTTCGATGCTCGGGAAGCTCACAGCGACGAGAACCCCGCGGAGAGCGAGCTGCTGGACAGGAAGGAGGATGAGGAGGTGCAAATTCGGATCTCAGGTGAGCCTGGGGCACTCGTTCAGGGGGTGATGGCCTGGCCAGGTCCACATTTAACTCTTTATCTCTGGCTTATCTGGGATAGGACAGTCAGCTCCCAACTCTGAACCTTGACAAGTCGTTTTAGCCCTGTGCAAACGTGGACCTGATGAATTCTTTATTTGATGGAGCAGAAGCTGAAATGCTGGGGGTGGCACTCTGTGACAGGCTGGGATTGCAGAGGCACCTGGCACAAGCCAAGCCCTTGATCGTGGCTGTCCTGGACCACTTTATCTCTCAGCTGCCTGGAGGGACCTGTAGGGAAAAGGTTTTCCCTCGAGGCAAAGCACTTTTTAAAGCCCTTTTCCTGATCAAGCTTCAGAAAAGCAACTCTGTAATAGTCTGCTGGAACCTTACTCCACTCTAAAGCTCCTGAAAGCTCATTATTTTATTATTTTTATTATTATTACTACCCATGGACTATTTGACAGCTACCTGAGCACACCAAACTCAGCACAGCAGCTGAGGTTTATCTCATGTGCACTTTGTAGGAGAAGCAGCTGCTATCAGGTGGATTCAACACTCACAGTCACACAGAAGTCTCTTAGCCATAAATATGCTTTTATATAAAAATTGGATTATATCCACGTGGGTAAGCCAATTTGTGACTGCCCCAATGTTGCTTTCCAACTCCATATTGCAAATAATTTTTCTCGCCGAGACATTTTAAATTATTAAAACTGAGCCAACAACTTGAAGCATCTAATTTATTTGTCACCTCTTCCACTGTTTACTTTTTTAACTGTACAGGGACATCAAAATGAGATTGATCTGTTTTTAGTCAATTCTGAGTCCCCTGTGCTGGCTTTGCTGTAGTACTGGAGAGAAATTCATTAAATAGACTCCTATTGCTGGGTGCAGGTTGTGAAAGCATTTTCTGCCTGTAATTACTTTATCTTTTAGCATATCAGCAAGCTCTGTTTTAAACCTCACCCATCTAAAAGCATCCTCAGTGCCAGGGCTGGGGAGTGGAGTTTGGAAATCCAGCAGCTGGGTTTGTCAGGTGCCATGAGCAGGATTTTCAGCCATTATCATAGAAACAGAGATTTTGGGCAAGCAGGAAGGGGAGTGATGAGCTCACAGAATATCCTGAGGTGGAGAGGAGCCAGAAGGATCACTGAGTGCAGGTCCTGTCCATCTCATTATGGGGTTTTTTAATGAACAGTGTCAAAACCAGCCCTGATCTCTGAACCTATTCAGAACCAGCCTAGCCTGATTATCACCACTAATATTTAGAGTTTTCACAAATTATTTTTCTCAGGAGATGGGCTGTGGGACATCCCCACTTCTGTCTCTTAAATCTCCTCAAGCTCCCTTCAGCCCTGAAGCTTCTCGGGGATACTTGAGCCAAACCCCGTTGTCTCCGCAGGAAATTATTTGATCCTTGATGGATATGGAACAGTGCAGGAGAGCTCCACGGACGAGGAGGTGTCAGCCCTGGTCCTGCAGTGCACCTCCCACGGCCGGCCCTCCCTGGACAGTGCCCAGCAGCAGCAGCAGCCCCTGTCCCCAAGGGACACCCAGTCAGATGGGGGCAGCTCCCCCTTCCCCGAGGAGCTGCTGGGCTCGCGCTGGGCAGGGCTGGAGGAGCCCTGCCCCTTCCTGGGCAGCCCTCAGCTCCCTCTGGAGACCCGTGTGCAGCTCATGCAGTACATCCAGAACATCGAGGATGCCCTGGAGAAGCTAAAGGTGAGCTGCCTTTTGTTATTTTTTATTATTCATGATTATTGCTGCATGTGGAATGTTTGATCGTCACCTGAGCATTTCTCCATTTCCATACCTGACAAGTTTTGGGTCAGAAAAAAGCTTTAAAACAATTTTGATGGGGAGGAACACAGCCACGTTTCTCTTTATCTCTGGCTCTTACTCCTGGAAGCCTTTAAAGCAGAATATTTTGGGTTTTTGCTGTTTTGTGTGCATTGAGTCGTGGATCACGACAGGCCAATAGTTCTGCTGGAGCTGGAGGGCTCATTACTGCTCTGATTTTCATCTGGAGAAATTTCTGAGGGACAGGACAAGCCTGCAGAAGTGGAGTTTTCCACAAGACACTGGCCTGAGGAATGTGGATTCCTGATGTAAAGATTTAGGTTGGGCATTAAGGAGAAGTTCTTCACAGAGAGGTGGGAGGGGGCTGCCCAGGGAGGGTTGGAGTCCCCATCCCTGGAGGTGTTTAAGGACAGACTGGACGTGGCATTCAGTGGCAAGGTGGTCTTAGGGCATAGATTGGACTCAAAGATCTCAAAGGTCTTTTCCAGACTTGGTAATTCTGTGAAATCTCCTGTGTGCTGCTGCTCTTGGTGTCACGTGAAGGTGCTGAGTTGTACCGAGAATATCAGACCAATAACGAGGTTTTCAGGCTCAATATATTCCAAATTATTTTTGCATGGGACGGGGATTCTCTTTACAGAACAACTGTAGAAGGTTTGACGTGTGAAACATTCAATAGCCGGCCTTTAATTTCACTGAAATCAGAATATTGCATGCAAACAAAGGTTAAATAAAGGAATTGAGGGGGATACTCAGAGTTTGCAGTAGTGAAACTTCTCCTATTTGAACCCTTCTTTGTCTGCTTGGTAAATCGAGAGCCGGTTGAGTTTTGGGGTTGTTGTTGTTGATGTTTTGCAGGAGGTGGAGGAGGATTACAGCATTCTGCGACGCCAGGGGCTGGCTGGCTCAGCCTCCACAGGAGAGCCCTCAGGTAGGAGCAGCTGAGACCCCCCTGAACCCCAGCACCAAGCTCAGAGCAGCACAAAGTCGGGTGTTTGAGGTCCAGCTCGAGTCTCTCACACACCCAAAGGAGGTTTCCCCTCCTCGAGCAGCTCTGGCAGTGCAGGAAAGGTCAGCTCCATCCCTGGAGGCTCAGCTGAGCTTGTTCCCCCTCTGGAAAGGTTCTGTTCCAGCTGCCTGCCCCCAGCTGCCCCAGACCTTCATCCCAGGGTGTGCAGCTTCTCCAGGCAAGGCCACAGTGATGGGAATTCCCACAGGGAGATGTGTGGAATGCTGAGCCCAACTCTGCTTTCCCTGGCTTGGCTCTGGGGCCCTTCAGATTGGCCTCAGGCACCCTCCAGGTGGAATTGCTGAGCTCCTGACAAAGATTTGGGGGTGAAATGGGTGTGAAGTCTCTCACTGAACGTCTCCCTGCCTGTAGGAGTGGCCAGAAATGCCACAATCTCATCTCTTAGTGCATCCCTCTCTCTCACCACCTTTTTTCCCCTTTTTTTCCCCTTTTTTCCTCCCTCAGACAAAAGCTAGTTGTGTTTCCAGGAGTGGCTGAAGATTGGATGAAGAGAATCAGGACACAGCACCCGCTGTCTCCCCTGTGGACTCTGGGATGAGGGTTTGGAGCATCCAAACAGGAACCATTCTCTAGCAAAGTGGGCATGGGGTGCTTTTCCTGTGGGGCATCTGCACTATCTTGTCAGTGAGGGAGTCTGTTCTATTCTGCTCCTCTCCTTGCTACCAGAAATTCTTTTTTTTTTTTT
>VZRV01007180.1:230154-242186 GCA_013398115.1 Falcunculus frontatus
AATTTTTTTTTTTTTTTTTTTTCAGAACAGAAAAAAAAAAAACCAAACCAAATGTACAGAGCTTTGGGTGTAGGATATAAAAAAAGTGTATTTAGACATTTAAAAGAAAAAAAAAATCATTGTATTTATTTGACTTCATTCCGTGTATCAAAAGCACATTTTAATTTTTTAATCTGCCTTTTTTTTTTTTTTTGGTTCTGTTTTTGGGTAGTGACAGTTCTGGCTCCCTGCATGTGGCCCACCCTGCCTGGTGAGGGGATAGGGGGGGATCTGTGTGCAGGAGTTTCCTCACTGGACTGGACTCTGCACTCCCTGCTGGCACTCAGACTGCCAAGAGCTACTCATGAAGGTGTTAGGATGGAATTTATGGCTGGAATTTGTCTGTGTCCAACCAGCTGCATGGGAATTGCTCATGTCACCACGTGTGGAACAGGAATTTTCCATGCACTAAACAGCCAGGCACTTGAGATGGGCAAATTTCCCTTTTCCCCTTTCTCATTCCTTTGCTGGGAGAGGAGAAAGAGGTTTAATTTTTTTTTTTTCCTTGACTTTGTTGGCTTTGATCATTGTCTCCTTTGTAAAGTGATAAAAATACTTGGACCTGCAGCACTTTTGTAACTCTTCTCTGGATCAAAAAAAAAGAAAAAAGAAAAAAAAAAAAGAAAAAATGCAAACCCAGAAGTGTTTCAAAGATGTGGGGCAGCTCTGCCCCTGCTTCACTACTGAATGAAAAAGGGCTGCCATTGGAGTTAGCCACAGGTACTGCTGATTCTAGGGCCAGTAAGTTTTAGTACCTGAAAGTATGTCTTGCTGAGGGCTTGGGGTGGGGTTTGGGGTTGTTTTTTTTTGGGGTGGGGTTAGTTTTTGTTGAATTTTTTTATTTTTTTCCAATCGTTTGTGCCAATGCATTCTCACCCAAATGGAGATTTACAAACCCAGAAGGCTGAACCAGCTCTTCAGCACCTCCTTAGGCCTGTCCTGGTGGGGTTTGCTGCTGGAATTGCTGCTGGGATGGGAACAGGATGGGAATTAGGCTGTGCCAGGGCAGCCTGAGCTGTGCCTCTGCCCTGAGCTGGCCCTGCATGGCACAGGGTGCTTCAGGCTGTCCCAGTGTCACTGGACGGGGCTGCTCCTGGCAGGAGCGTGAGGAACACGCCCCATTCCCGAGTTTTAAGCTCTTTAAGGAAGCCAAACTGAGCATCCTGCACATCCCATGGGTGCTCAGAGCAATCTGCCTTCGCTCAGCACCAGCATCCTCCTGCTCCTCTAAACCCTTGAGCTGCTGGCAGGAAATCACCTCTGAACCTCGGCAGAAAAATCCCAGCTCCTGTTCTTCCCCCAGGATCCTGTGAGGGAATTCAGGTAACAACAGAGGGAGCAGAGGTGGTTTTGGTGTGGGAGTTGGAGCCAGGAGCTCTTGGAGGGTAGAGAGGAATTCCTGTTGTTTTAGGAGCAGCATCTCCCACCAGCACGGCATCAGCACTGCCAGCACCAGCCAGAGCCTTCTCCTGCAGCCTGCCAGGAGCTCCCTTTGTTTTTTTGGGATGCCCCAAGGCCTGTCCTGTTGTGTGGGATTGTCAGTATTAACCCAGCAGTTCACTCCTCATGGCTGGGCTCCCCCTCCTCACCTCAGCCACACAATTCCCTGGGTTATAAACGTCCAAACTTCCTCTGACACCCCCCCAGAGTGGAATGATGTCTTGGATGGTGCCAGGAAGAGAACTGGGCAACAGCCAGACCTGGTGTTGGACCCCTTTTTCCCCCTCACACTCCAAAAACAGGAGCAGTTCTTGTGACCTCAGTGATCTAAAAGCTTCCCAGAGGCTTCCATGGTTGATAGGAAATGATCCCTGAGCTCCAGAGCTCAGTCTGGCTTTACAAGAACGTGCTGGAAGAGCAGCCAAGGTGGGGCTTGTGGAGGCCTGGGTGTTTCCTGCTCTGTCCTCGTGGTTGAACACAAAAAATCCTCGGTGGTTCTCTCCAGGCTGCCAGAATTCTGAGGTCTGTGGTTGTTCCTGGTTTCACCTCTGGTGGTTGTGGCAGCAGGGGAAAGCTGGGAATGCAGCGTGGTTGTGAATTCCCATTTCTGCCTGCTGGAGTGGATTTTTCCCCCGAATCCCTCGATTGTGCCGTGCTGCAACACCCAGGGGTGAGGGGAGGATGCCCTCAGTGCCAGGCTGAGGCTGGCACAGGAGCCTCTGGAGCAGCCAGCACGGCCAGAACCCAGGGCAGGGCATGGCCAGAACCCAGGGCAGGGCATGGCCAGAACCCAGAGCAGGGCATGGCCAGAACCCAGAGCAGGGCATGGCCAGAACCCAGGGCAGGGTAGGGCCAGAACCCAGGGCAGGGCATGGCCAGAACCCAGGGCAGGGCATGGCCAGAACCCAGGGCAGGGCACGGCCAGAACCCGGGGCAGGGCCTGGCAGGGAGGTTTTGGGGATGCTGGAGAAGCCCAGCTCATCTGAACCCAGTTTTATGGGCACCATAAATCCCGCTCTAGGCTCAGTCCTGGCTGTGCTTTCAGCCATGGATCACCCTCACCAACAGGGAGGTGCTGGTGGGGTGGGGATCCCTGCACCTGGAGTGACAGGGAATTCCTTCTTCCTTCTCCCTGGCACATTGCTGCACCACAGACCTCGGGCTGGAGGGAGGAGCTGCAGCCCAAATGCACTATTCAGGATTCCCACAGGTTTTTCCTCCTTTAAGCCATAAGATTCCCCTTTTAAAGTGAAATTCTCGCTGTAGGGATGCATTTTCATTTGCCCCCTGGTTGGTGATGGGTTGGACATTCCCTTATCCAAACGGTTCTCGGGGGTTTTTGTCCCAGCCACTCTTCCCCAAAATATTTTTTTTTCATCTTCCCCACATAGAAGAACGAGGATTTCTCATTTTGGGAACAAGGATGGGATAGAACAACATTTCCTTCTGAGAGGTCATTTCCCCTCTGCTGTCACACAGCTCATGGACAAGCCAAAAGCTCAGCTGGATTCATTGTGGAATGGGAATTCCCTTCTCCTGCAGGAGGTTCCTGAGCACCCCTGCTCTGTAGGGAGGTGGGATCAGAGGGAAGGATGAGGAATGCAAACCTCAGCAGCTCAGAGGGTTTGGCTCAGCTCTCAGACAGCTCTTGGCCTGTTCCAGTGTTCCCCTAAAACCTGGATATTCTGATTTATATCTCCCTGCTGTTAGAAGATTCCAGTCTCCTGTTATCCAGTATTTTCTCCCTCTGTTCCCCAGAGAAATCCCTGGATTCCCTCCCCTTCCCCAAAGGTGCCAACTGACAAGCAGATGTACTGCAAAAGGGATACTGCAGCCAAAACACTGCTGTTTTATTTTGAATTAAGTCTTGTGGAGCTCTCTTCATACTAGAATATTTTTATTTTCTTTGTACAACATACAATCGTGTACTCTTAACAGAGATTTACTTTAAAGAGAAGAAAAAAAAAATCTGGAAGTATTCTTTAAAAAAAAAAATACACAAAAATCTTTATTAATAATCCTGTATTTTTACTGATCATGTTTGAATGTCTAAAAAGACTTTATTGTTCTAATTATCCAGATGTATGTTTGTAAAATAGCTCTTTTATGACTTAGCTGATCGGGTTGTATGTTTCTGGAATTAAATATTGGTCACTTAAAAAAAAGAAAAGAAATCTGTTTTCAGGACCTGGGAAATAGAAAATTTAAGCGTTTCAAATATCATTAAATAAGCTTAAAGGAAAATGGAGTTTTGTCTGGTGGATTTCTTGGGATGGTTTGGTTGTGATTGCCTGGAGTTGTTTGGAGGACAAATGATGGCAAAGGAAATTTTCCTTGGGGATGAATTTTTTGCAGAGGTTGAAGTACCTTGATCGTATTTTTGCTGGTCAGAGTTAATGAATTATTAATTAATGAATGAATTAGTTGACAGAGCAGCAACTAGAGGAAAAGAAATCCCCACTTACTCCAAGCTGAGATGATCCTTCAGGACGTTCCCTGCAGGAACTGAAGCCTTGGGTGTGTCCTGCACACCTGGGGCCCTCCCCGGTGGTTCTGCAGCTGCCAGGTGAGATTTGGAAAGGGAATTTTTGTCCTTTTGAATGAATTTCTGCTTGCCCTGGTCACTGACAGCAATTTAATGAACTCTGGGAAAAGTTCAGAGGGGCTCAGCTGATGCTCTGGGACAGTTCAGCCTGAGCTGGGATTCTGCTTTCAATCCCAAATCAGTTCTGGCTTCTCTCCCTGCTTTCAGAATTTCCAGGAGTGTCCTTTAAAACCCAACCAGAGCCATTATTCAGTCAAATTAATTAATTGATTCTATTAATTTATTGTTATTTTTAAAAGGGAATGTTGAAGGTTGCCAGTCCTTGCTGTACAATCCTTCAGTGTGATATTTCACCTCAGCATCGTGCAAATATTGATTTGCATTCCCATTCTTCTGCTGGATCTTTTTCCCTCCGCTGGGATCAACCCAGAAATGTAAAAGAGAAGTGAAATTAAAACTCGGCTGTTGAGGGAACCTGTGAATTTTGGAACAGGGAACATCTGTGCTGAGAGTTTGGTGATTTCTGAGCAGAGGCTGCTTTCCCTGAATCCCTGGCATTAGTGACATTTTTATCTTTAACTTCCCTGGAAGGTGATGATTCCTGACAGACAAAGCTGACAAAAAAATATATGAATTAAGAACAACACCAAAATAGAAAACAAATCAGGTTCATTTTGGAAAACTTGGGAGTTTTTCCCTTTTTTTCCCCCTTCCCTGTCTGCATTATGTACATCAAGCTCCTTGAGAGATTTCTTTATTACTTTATTATAATTGGTAATCTGAGCTCTATTACACTTTCCTAATGATGCTCTTCGTGTTTTGCCTATTTAAATGTTATTTTAGATAATTCCTTTACTGCCTTGCTGTAAATAAATGATTCAGAAACTGAAGAGCTCTGAGAAATCCGAGCTCAGGGGCTCCTGCCCCCAAACCCCAGCTGGGGATGGGGGAGAGCTGTGCTGCAGTTTTGGGGCTGTTTCCCATCCACAGTCCTGGAATTCATCTCTCCACAGGCAGGGAAGACGTGAGGGGATTCAAAGAGTCACTGCAGGTGGATTTTGGGTCATTTTGTGTCGTTTTTGGGGTACAGGAGGTTTAAGATCCCTTCCAAACCCATTCTATGATTCCAGGGGTTTTCTGAGCAATTAGGATGGCATTCTATCCATCCACCTCCCTAAATGACAAAACCCAACTGCTTATTCCATTTGTTCCCTCAGCAAAGATCCCTTTGATATTTGCTGAAAAATACCCATAATTTCCCCTTTTTTTTTTTTTTTTTTTTTTTTTTTTTTTTTTTTTTTGTCAGCTCCTCACTGGATTTTAGGTTGGTTTTGTCCTTTCAAAATATTGATGGAGGTTGGTGTAGGATGGAAGTTGTCCAGTGCCTGGCACGAGTTCTTTGCCAGTTGGGCTGATCATTTTGGGGGGAAATGTTTCCCAGCAGAGAGGGCCCAGCACTCCCAGAATGAAAAACAAACTTGGATGTGTTTCCTTTAAAGTGTGATCCAAAATTGAGCTGGAAAAGAGTCTGGGGTTATCAGCGAGCATATGCCTGGGTTAAAATGTTGGTTTAACAAATCCTCCAAAATTTTTAGACACTTGTTATTAAAAGAAGGAGGCTCAGGGGAGTTTTTAAAAGAGCCAAAAGTTTTAATTCCGCTTCAACTCCACCCTGGAGAGGTTGGGCAGGGAGAGAGGAGCAGCCAAGCAGGAAAATGAAGCTGTGATTTGTGAGGGGTTTCAGAGCCTTTCTGCAGAGCTGTGAGTTGGTTTCCAGCCCCAGTCACTGATTCCATCACTTCTTGGAGAATAATCCTGGGAGAAGGAAACCAGGAAGGGAGAGGAAATGGCCTTGAGTTGTTCCAGGGGAGGTTTAGGTTGGATATTGGGAGATATTTCTCCATTGGAACAGGGCAGTGGTGGAGTCAGCATCCCTGGAAATGTCCAAACACCTGTGGATGTGGCACCTGGGGACACGATTTGGTGGTGGCATTGTGGGTGATGGGTTGATACCATCATTTAATGCTCTTAAAGGGCTTTTCCAGCCTTGAAAATGCCACGATTCCAAGTGCATTTCTTGCTTGATCCCTCCTGGTTTCTCCAGGATAGGTTTCTCCATATCCTAAACCAAAAATCCAACAGTGTTTCCTTCAGTCAGGAAGCTGAATAATTTTTTTTCCCCTTCTTCCTCAGCAGCTGGGAGTTTACAGCTGCAAATCATTGAGTTGGGCTTTTTGGCAGAATAAAACCCCCAAAATATGCCAGCCTCTTTCTTTCTTGCAGCAGTTTGTTTGTTTCCAGATGTCTGCAGCTCATTCAGCGTGGAGCATCTCCCCTGATCAATATTTTAACCTCCTTGTTGATATTTACACAGAGCTGCTGAATAAACTCCGTGGAGTGGAGCTCCAGAGTAAATCTCCATTTCTCTCAGCTCTCCGGAGGTTTGGCAATAATTCACATTATCTGGGGTTATTGTTATGCTGGGGTATTAATGAGCACATCTCCCTTCCTTCTGTCTCTCTGAGCTTCAATTCAGAGCCCACTTCTGGTGCTGAAGCAACTTCCCAGCTCTGAATTAGCACGGAGAGGAGAGAGCTTTGTGCTTTTCTTTTGTCAGCTCGCTTTGAAAGAGCCCTTTTCTCTCGAGTCTTATAAAGATGGGTTTGATGCAGCTCCAGCTGCTTGGGCCTTGTGATGAGGGGGAGATTAAACCCTTCTCGGTGGCATTTTTAAATCTTCCTTCTACCATCTTCCAGAACTCTGGAGTTTAATCCCATTTCTCTGGCAGTTCTACTGTTTGCTCTTCACCACAAAAACTCCACGCCAGAACTATTCCCTGCTCCTCTGTGCCTGCCCTTAACCTGTTCTTTCACCTCCAAATCCTGATCTCTTTTTTTTTTTTTTTTCTTTTTGCTTGTTTGGTTTTTTGGGAACTTCTCTCTTGGAACAAACGGGTTCCCAACATTTCAGGAGCCCCCTTGAGCAATCCATCATCATCCTTTTGGGGCGTGCATGCAGCACAAGTCAAATAGCCTCGATTGCAGCTTCTATCGAACTCATCTTTTCTCCTCTGCAATTTCTTTATTGTGCCATAATAAAGCTGCCCCTGTCACTGCTGAGCTCGGCCTCATCCGTCTCCCTCTGCCAGATGGGAGCTGCTGCTGCTGGGAGAAAATGCTTTGCTGAGGTTGGACTGCATCAGTTCACCTCAGAAACTGGAAAAACTCTCCCCAAATTATTTGTTCCCCTGCTGAAAATGCTGTTGCAGCCCCCCCAGGCCCAGCAGGGGTGTCCCTGCTCAGGCAGATGCTGGAGAGCTCAGAGCTCGACCAGGAAGAGCAAAGGAGCAGGGAATGACTCCAGTCTTGGCCTCTCCTTCCCAGCAAACCCAATTCTCTGATTTTGGCACGAGTTCCTGCCCTGAAATCCACGGCAGCAGCGTGGTCCCTGCTCCAGCTGCTCCTCCAGGGCTCCGTGCTTGGAATTTCCTCCCAAAACTCAGGGCTTGGGCTCTCAGCAGATGCAAATCTCCCTGTTCAGGTGCTCGTCCCCCTAGGGCTGAGTCCACCCTTCTCTGCTTTCCTTTCCTAACTCTCTGTGGAATTATGAGAGCTGGGAAATGTCCTGCAATGCGCTGATGGCAAAATTCCGAGCTGGAGTTCTGCAGTTCCTTGGGAGATGCAGGGATAAGAGGCAGCTCTGCACCTCTGAATGCTCTTTGCCTGAAAAAGGAAGCTTTTATGAACTGGTGGAGATCTAAAGGCGGGTGAATTTGCCCCAAAATCACAGCCAGGGCTGGAGTTCCCTGAACCTGTTGCAAAAATGAGAGGTCTCTTGAGTCTTGGCCCAACCTGCCCATGACTCATTTCATTCTTCATTCCTTTTCTTAATCATTTCTCTCTCAAGAGTCTCTCTTCATCTTTTGTCTCCTCATCTTTTGTTTTCCCCACGTTTCAAAGAGAGGTTGGATTTTGGTTGGATTTTTTTTTTCTTGCTGTGCTTTAATGACTGCTTTGCTTTTTCTTTGGGGTGTGAATGGGATGCACAGAGCAGAAAACATCCTTTGATGGCAGTAATTACGAGGAGGAGAACCAAAAAAAAAGAGCAAGGAAAACTGTGATGGGAGGAAAGACAGGCTGGAAATGATCAATCCAATATTTCTGATTGTCTGAGAGGACGGATCTCGTGACAGCTGCGATGTTCTGTGTGACCTCCCTGAGATCCCATCACTGCTCCAGCCCTCTGTTCTCCATCCCTAAAGTGGCAAAATTCCCTAAATCCTTAAATATCGCACCTTCTTCAAGTGCTCTGATCTCCCAGGGCTCTCTCACTGCGTGTGCAGCGCCTCAGAGGGGGTGGGATCCATTTTTGGGAAGCTTCAGGCACTAAAATCCCCAATCCCACAAGTATTTCTGGGATTAGATGGCAGTTCAAGGCTTCCCAAATCGGGAACCAGGGTGTGGAGCAGCCTCCAGCTGGGACCAGGAATATCCTCCCAAATTCAGCATCAGGATGGCAGATGCCACTCCTGGCTCACTGAAATTCACACACATTTTCCTTTTGCATGAACGAGAAGGCAAACAAACTGTTCCACAAAATGTTCCTTATTTATCTAACTCATCCTACCAACTTCTTGGAGCTATCTAAATATATATTTATAATTAGCTGGGCTTTTTTATATAACTACCACGGGCTACTCGCTCCTCTGACTGCTTCCTTCAGAGCAGTTCTTATCTATAAAATTATCTCATTTGGACGAGTTCTATTGCCAACAGAAACTTGTTATGAACCTGGGTGAAAAAAATCACACCCATAATAGATTTATTCTTTGTGTCTCATTCAAATCTTGCCTTTCAGTGCCTTTTATCCCCCGAAATCTCTCAGCTCTGCCTGAATTTGACTCCTTTTTTTTTTTTTTCTGCAGTTGGGGCTGTTATTTACAGCTCTGCTGAAATACAGCCACCCATGAAGATAAATGCAGCAGGTTTTTTAAGTGATTCACTGCTCACCTCCACGTCAGTTTGAGATCAGAGCCCCTCTCTGTGCAGCTGGGAGGGAAAAGAGAATTTAATTGCTCGGATAAAGAACCTGCCATGAGGGAGGCAGTGGGCACTGCTGGGGGCTCTTGGTCCCAGATGTGGGGAGCTGGAGGTGTGGGATTATTCCCTGGGACAAACAGCCTGGAGT
This sequence comes from Falcunculus frontatus, assembly GCA_013398115.1. Taxonomy (NCBI): domain Eukaryota; kingdom Metazoa; phylum Chordata; class Aves; order Passeriformes; genus Falcunculus; species Falcunculus frontatus. The sequence goes on from VZRV01007180.1 coordinate 239,366, forward strand.
TTGGGGAAATTGGGGCACATTCAGCCAAGTGCAGCACCACGGGATTTCCTACACCCTCCTGGCAAAGCTGCTGCTGGGGGAAAGGGTTTTGGGGCTGGATTGAGGCACCAAAATGTGTTTGGGTCTGGTTTGTGACTCCAAAATATGTTTGGGTCTGGGTTGAGGCCCTGGATCTGAACTGAGACCCCAAAAAGTTTTTGGGTCTGGGTTAAGACCCCAAAAAGTTTTTGGGTCTGGGTTGAGGCCCTGGGTCTGGATTAGGACCCTGAAGTGTATTTGGGTCTGGATTGTGACCCCAAAAAGTGTTTGAGTCTGGATTGTGACCCCAAAGTGTGTTTGGGTCTGGATCAAGCCCCCGAAACCCATCAGGGTCAGGGCTGAGCTGGACCTGCAGTGGTACCGTGGGTTTGTGCTGCTCTTTTGGAGAATTAACTCCACTCCCAAGTCCTGCTGCTCTCCCCCTGTGCCTTGCTGACCTCAGGGAGCCTCTGGGCAGCGATTCCCTGGGAAGGAGCACCCAGGGCTGGCTGGGGGGGACCTGAGCTCTGCCCTGAGCACCCCGGAGGGCTTCTGGAAGCCTCAGCACCTCCTCCCTGTCTCGAGTGCCCCGAGCGTGAGCGGGATCCCACACCCTCCGTAACACTTGGATTTGCAGCCTCACATCAACAACAGCTCCTTCCCCAAACGGGATTTTCTAGGTCACCAAACCCTCCAGCTTTGGCGGGGAACTGTGTCACATCACCTCATTCATAAAATGACCAAACTCTATTTTAAACCTCGCTGGGTGCCTTCCCTCCCCCTCCTCTCCCCACGTAACACTTCCCAGCAGAAGGCACTGTGGAAACCTCTCTCTTGTGGATAGAATCCTGGCTTTTTTTCCCCCCCAAACCACACCAGATTTCTTTGCAGGCAGTTTCTGGAGCTGTCTCCTCTGGATTCCTGCTTTCAGGTCCCTCTGTTGGCTGCCAGGGTGCTTTAACTTCTGTGATTCTACTCTGATTTATGCTGTGCCGTGGAGATTTTGGAGACATTTTAGTTTTCCAGGTATTGAGTTGCCTTCTAAGTGTACAACAGCAGGGCTGAGGCTCCAAGAATTGTATGAAGGACTCAGGGCATTGCAGAGATGGACCTGAACCATGAAAAAAATGTCTAAAAGAGAGTGGGGCGGTGGCACAAGGCGGGAGCTGTGAGGAGGATGCAGAATCTGTGTGGATCGAGGTGGATGGAGGAGCCCTGCCTGGCCCAGGTGTGGTCAGAGCTGAGGTAAGAGGTGGGATCCATCCATGTCTCACCCCTGGAGCTGGCACAGAGGCTGCTCTGGGTCCAGGAGCAATCCCAGCCCTGTCAGCCAAACCTCTGTTCACCCAGGCAGGGCTGAACCTGGACCTGCAGGGACACAATCATTAATTAGAAGCAGATGCAGCCCAGATGAGGGAAATGCTCATCAATTCCAGGAATAATAAATGCTGGGAATGGCCTGATGGGCAGGGACACTGGGAGGAAGGCCCGGGGATCTGTCACAAAGCCACTGCCTTGGAGCTGTTGTCCTGAGGGAAATGATGTGTGAAAGGGATGAGCTCCGACACCCCATGTCTGTTACCTGTGTATCTCATGAGTAATTTGTCTCTGAGGCAGAGGCGTTTTATTTTTCTCCTATGAAGCTGATTCTTTTCCTCCAGCTTATTTCTTCTCAGCAGGAGGGGAAGATGAATTTCTGTCAAATAATAGTTCATTGCTCTTAATGCAAGAGTCCAATTAATTGATGGTTTAAAAGCTCTGCTTTCCTTGTCATTACAAACAAACAAAACCAGGAGGACAGGACTGCAGCGCTGCAGGCAGGGCTGGAGCAGCACAGGGACACAGCTCAGGATCCTGCCTGGCGTTTCCCAGCCTCACACCATGGGATGGCTCTGTCCCACTCCTGTTTCCCAGGGCTGGATGATGTCTTTTCCCAGCTTGTGTTGCTGTTCAGGGCACCAGGAGGAGATTAACCTTTAATATGAAGATTTCAGCAGCTGGGAGCAAAATTATCTTGCCCTGTGTCCTTCTCGGGGAGGGGAGAAGGAGAGGACATGGAGGGAGACTCGGGGTGCTGGCAGGGGATCCCGAAGCAGTTGAGGATTTGGGATGTGTGGGGAGCAAGCAAAGCTTTCCCAAACACAACTGTCCCAATCTGGGGCCTTTGGACTGGGCTTAGGAAAGCTGGTCACTGTCGGAAGCAATAGTTCAGTGCCACCCTGCTCCTTGCCCTCCCTCCTCAGCCCCCTGCATCCCAGATTCTTGTGCTCCCTCCAGCCTTAGAATCATCGAATCATAGAATAGGCTGGGCTGGGAGGGACCCACCGGGATCATCCAGTGCAGCTCCTGGCCCTGCACAGACCCCCCAAAAACCCCACCCTGTCCCTCAGAGCGCTGTCCAAACGCTCCTGGAGCTCTGGCAGCCTCGGGGCCGTGCCCATTCCCTGGGGAGCCTGGGCAGTGCCCAGCACCATCTGGGGAAAGAACCTTTCACTGATACCCAGCTAAACCTCCCCTGGCACAGCTTAGTGCCCTGTCTTCCTTCCATTCCTCCATCCTGACCGGTCCTCTTTCTACCCTTAGCCCCCTGTTCTCCCCGCATCCCTCCCATCCTTAGTTCCCTGCTCTCCTCTCATCCCTCCATCCCGCCCTGCTCTCCCCGCATCCTTCCATCCATCCCTGTCCCCTGCTCTCCCCTCATCCCTCCATTCATCCCTGTCCCCTGCTCTCCTCTCATCCCTCCATCCATCCCTGTCCCCTGCTCTCCCCTCATCCCTCCATTCATCCCTGTCCCCTGCTCTCC
>VZRV01007180.1:242595-285983 GCA_013398115.1 Falcunculus frontatus
GGAGCCGCAGCCGCCGCCGCTCGCTGGCTGCCGGCGGCTGGCGGTGCCCCTGGTTGGCACTCAGGGCCCCCCTCCCCGGCCACATCCAGCCCTCCCCGGCCGCATTCGGCCCCCTCCCGGGCACAGCCGCTGCCCCCCGACCGCCTCCTGCACTCGCTGAAGGACTTTGGGACCAGCCCTTTGCGGTGTTCTAGCGCACCAAGAGTTGAAAAATGCCACGCTCGGGCTCTTAGCGGAGCTGAAGTTCAAAGAGCGCGGGGAGGGGGGCACTCGGTGTGGCTACAACTCCTGCGGATCGCCCGGGAGCGATTCCCGGGGTGCGGGAGCGTGCGGCGGGCAGGGATGCTCCCCGCGGACCCGGGTGTTGCTGCGCTCGCAGCCTGCGTGCCACGCTCGGAGGCAGCGAGGAAAATGCTCTTTTTAACTCATATTCCGCTCAGGCTCTGGATGGGGAAGAAAAGGTTCCTTGTTCTGGAAGGCGTTTGTGCGGAGTTGTGCTCGGGAATGATTCGCGTTAGGAGCTCCGAGTGCTCGTTGTGTGCGCAGACGTGCGGGGCTGATGCTGACAGACTCCTTCAGTGAACCGGCAGCGCCGATCCCGGGCGGTGTGGGGGCAAACTCCATGCAGAAACCTCTTCCTAGGCCCAACTTTATTCCGGGTGATTGATGCCCAAACTCCGGCTTAGCTGCGGCTCGGGCCGGGGCTCTGCGTAGGTGAGGGATGCTGCAAGTGCTGCTCGGCTCTCGCCATCCATCGGGCTGGATTCTCTCGCTTGGTAGGATTGAGACCTCGAGGTTGTGGCCCCGGGGGAGTTAACCGGACCCCCCTGGGGCTGGCTGTGTCCCCCACACGCGTGTCCTTCGCGGGGAGGTGCCGCTGGCCGGAGGATCCAGCGCCGTGCCCGCCTCCCCGGGGACCCGCCGCTAGCGAGGGATGCCGAGGGACAGCTCAGCCCGCTCTGCCACCGCATCCCGGCCGCTCTGACGGGGCTCCGGCAGCCCCCGCACCACGGCAGATCCTTCCAGCAGGAGCCAGCCCTTTGTCTCGGCGAGGCGAGGCAGCCTTTCCTCCGGGCAGCCTTTCCTCCGGGCAGCCTTTTTCCTCCGGGCAGCGGCTCAGCGGCCACATCCCGGCTGGATGTGAGCGCTGCAGGCGGCCGGGAGCTCAGCCCTCTCCGCTTCCCTGGGCAGCGACTCGGGAGTCTACGGCATCGGAGAGAGCCGGGAGCATCCCCCAGGAGTCTGTGGCTCTGCTGAGGAGCTGACAGCAGCCGGCAGCTGCCTCTGCCGCCAGCTCCTGGGTGCTCAGCCGTGTGTGCTCCCAGGTAGGAGGGGGATGTGACCGTGCCGGGGGCTTCCCTGCCGTGCTTTGCTTCAGTCTTGTTTCACAGAGGGGGGGAAACGATCTGCAGTGAGGCTCCCGCCGCGCCAAGGCGTATTTAAAGTGTCTCGGTGCAAGCCTGCTTCAGTATTTATGTGTCTGAGGCTGTGGATTTGAAGGGAACCATCTGCGTGGAGAAATCGATGGTGAGAGGCAGAACCTTCCCCTCTCGGTTTCCATTTCAGGGCTGGGCCTGATGAGCAGAGACAGAAGTTGGGAAAGTTGCTGCGTGGCTCTGTGTGGTTCGCAGGTGGTGCTTTCCCCTGCACCTGGCAGGAATGGATTCCCTGGGATGAGACACCTGGAATTTTGGGGAAGAGGGAACTGCTGCCAGGCTGTGCTGAGCAGAGAGCGGCAGCGCAGGGAAGGACAATGCTCTTTTTTCCCCCCTTCCTTTAAATGGCCATTTCTCTTAAACCCTTTGTGGTCTGGCTCCTGTGGGGTGGGCACAGGCTGCCTGAGGAAGGTGAACCCCAAAACGAAGGGCTTTATCCCAAAATCTTGGGATAAAGACATGAACATCTCCCTGAAAAGATTGCTACTAAAGTGGGCGATTTGGAGCAGCTGCCTGCAGCTCTGAGAGGCACAGAGATGCTGCTGCTGCTGCAAGTTTCTTGCTGGAGGTTTCTTTTGCAAGCTGTGCAAGGAAAATTGGCCAAGGAGTCCTGTGGGCTGGCAAAGGTCTGGATACCTCGATGCCAAGGAGCACTCAGCAATCTGGGGGTGAATGGGGAAGGATTTGAGGGACCTGGGCTTCTGAGAGCTCATCAAAGGAGCAGCAAGGGAAGGTAGGGGCAGTGCTGCCTCCAAACTGCTGAAAGCTCCAGTGTGCCAGGGAATCTCATCTCCCGTGTGTCTGTGTGTGCTCACATTGATGTCTCTGCTTGATGAGTGAACTTCGAGCTCACTCAGGAGCTGGGAGGATCCTGAGAGGGAAATTCTGGGGGGAAATTACCTGGCTGTGATGTGGGATCTCTGTGTTCTGCCACAAGAGCCACGTGGGATCAGATCCCTCTTCCTCCTGGAGGAACCTGCTGGTTTTCCGTGTGAGATAGGGCCAGAGGAAAGGCTTGGCTGGAGGAGAAGCTGGGTGTTTTCCCTGGGTGATGTTCGGGTGGGTGGAAGGGAAGGGCTTTGGAGTCAGCAGAGGAAGAGGAAGGAGGAAAAGCAGGGATGAGGAGGAGCAAGGGCTGACACGAGAGATGAAAGAGCATCCTTACATCCTTAGGGTCAGACATGGGTGGGCCAGAAAGGCAGAGGAGAATGCTCTCCTCCAAGAAACTTCATTTTTTTGAAGGCGACTTAAGCTTTATTGTGGTTTTGCTCAGCACTAAGCATGTGCAGACAGTCGATGTCTTGCCCTTTCTAAAGGCTCGCTGATGTTCCTGAGGTGTGGATATTGATTTTCACTGACTTTGGGGAGAGATCTTCACGAGCAGCACTCGTTGGGGTCAGATTTTATTTATTTTTATGCTTCTAGGCAGGCAGAAGGCAAGACAAGAGTTTTGCAAGCCTCCTCAGAAATGTTTTCTGTTCTGGGGCTAGAGGTTTCTAAGGCAGCACATAAAAGCTGAGGAATCTGTTAAAACAAGGCACCTCTTGCTTTGTGTGAACAGGAGGAGCAGTGAAATTGTGGCTGAGCAGGATGAGAACAGCTTGGAGGGTGTTGCTTAGACCTGAGGGAGGAACCAGTGGGGTACCAGCAGCTCCGTGAGGAAAGCTTTGTGCAGGGATGGAAAACTTGGTCCACAAAGGAGACTCTGGGATTGCTGGAGCCGTGCCCGGGCACAGGAGGCTGCCAACTCCACTTTGTACCCTCAGGGCAGCCCATAACGCTGTCCTGGGTTCCCCGAGAGGGACAATGGGGGACTGGGAGAGATAAAAGAAGGTATAAAACCCATGAGGAGGTAATGGAGCGGTTTTAAGGATCCCCACCATAACTTCATTTATGGGATGGAGCTTGCCAGGATGGGTTGTGCTGGTAGCACACGGACATTTTTTGTGTTTGTCCTGGTGCCTCTGGAAGATTGGGTTTGCTACTGGATGTGGGACTTGGCTGTGATGAAGGAGGAGGAAAATGTAGCGAGGAGAAGATTGTAGAGCCCCAGAATGGTCTGGGTTGGAAAAGGAACTTAAAACTCATGGCATTCCATGGGCAGAGACACCTTCCAGGGGATAAACCAGGATCGTTTCCCTGCTGGTCACAGGCTGGGCAGGACAGAGCTGGCAGTGCCCAGCTGCGGTGAATTAGCAGTGATTGGGTTGTTCAAAGAGGGAGGAATGGACCCAAGGTATTGTAAATCAGTAAATCTGAGGTAAATCAAGTGTAAAACAGCAGCAGGTGTGAACATGAAGGGGCGGGCTCCTCCTTCTTCTCCTCCTCTTCCTCCTCCTCCTCCTCCCTGGCCATTACCAAGGCAGGACGCCCAGTGGGCAGAGGAACCTGATGGATGCAGCAGGAATTTTTGCCACGCTCTGCCTGTCCAGAAACCAAACCTGAGGAAGAGCTGGGATATCAGGCAGGTGAGTTTTGTCTTCTGTGCCTGCTGGGAGAGCCTAATTATTCCTCAAACACTTGGATGGTCTGTCCCTGGGGGTCAAATCACCACAGTTTATATGCAGAGGATGGGTGCCCAGCAGGGAAGCTGACCTTCCGAAGGCTGAGGAAATAAGAGCTCAACATCTTCCAGCGGGCCTAATTTATTTGGATATTTCATTAAATCCACCCAAAAGAGACTATTTTAGGAAATAAATATGTGGGCAATAAATAGCTGTGGGATAAGGGGCAGAGTTCAGTGCTGGCTTTCCTAGTTAAGCTGCAGAAAATAGAAGTGTAATGGCCGAGTGCTGATGGGAGCGCAGATATGTGATTATGTGAGGGTTCCTCACACTGAGGCTGGGCTTATTTGTTATCTTTAATGATTTGGAGGTGGAAATGGATCAGAGCTGGGTTAGGGAGAGCGAACATGCTCACAGAAAGGGGTTGCTTTTGCAAGAATTGAGAGGGAAAGCTGCTGGGCTGGAGCGTGCGGCCGTTCGGCCACTGCAGCAGCAGTTGGTGTAACTCAGATTTGAGCATGTGAAAAAAAGGGAAAACCTGAGTGAATCCTTCCCTAATAACAGACCCCGGGTGATTCTGTGGGATTCTGGCTGGAGAACGTGCAGGGACATGAAGAGTTGGTGTGGTTTGTGTGCAGCTGAGGAGGTTCTGGGGCTGTGTGGATGAGCTGCAGGTGCTGGGGAGCCCCAGGAGATGCACTGCTGGGGCAAACAGTGCTCTTTCCATCTCTTGGTGCTTCAGAGAGGGCTCTGCAGTGATGTCTGCTCTTCCCGAAGCCTCCCAGGTCTGGGATTTGCTGCTGCTGGGGCAGGGGCTCTGGGTGTCTGGGCTGTGCCAGCATCCTGCTGGATTTGCTGCCTTGGAATCAATCGGGGGGAACTTTGCTGAGTCCTGACTCCTGGTGGGACCATCCCCTGGATTTTCCAAGGGGATTGATGATGGATCAGGGATGAAGGAGCTGAGATTAGCTGTCCATCTCCAAGGGTGATTTTTCCCCCAGACCCACAGTGCCTCCAACCCTTAGGGCTGCTCCGTGTTTGAAGCTCAGCCTTTGCAGAGCCCGTGGTCTCTCGGTGCTGGGAGGAGATGGCAGAGCCCAGAGGGTTCTGTTCCTGCTGGACTGTGCCTCCCTGAGCCAGCTCTCATCCAGATCACAGCATTTATTCCCTGCACCCTTCACACGGGAGCAGCTCTGTAACACAATACCCACGCTGTGCCTCACCTGCTGAGCCACCCAGCACCGGGGGATTTTCATCTCTGCTGAGATCTCCTGACTTCAGAGTCTGCAGAATTTATTTGCATCCTTCATGAGGGAGACAGCCAGGAACAGGGTTGTTTTATTTTTTTTTTTTTCCGTGTTCCTCCCCCCCTTCCCCACTGGCTTTTGAGTTTGTTTATTTGGTGAGCTCAGCAGCAGCACAATGATGTGGAAATAAAGCAAAGGAGCTTCCTCTTGGCCTCCCTGAGTATGCATAAATGTGAGACATAGATCATGCTGGCAATCCCCAGCCAGGCTCCAGTTAATGGAAATTCTCCTGTGACCTTACAAACCCCTCTTTGCCAGGGTTTATAATGAGTCTGCAAAAACCCGTTCCGGGCACAAACAAGTCATCTGAGGTCTCAGACCCTGTGAGCACAAAATCATAATAATAACACTAATTTCCCACCCACTCAGGCGTGTGCTCGGCTCCTTAAAGAGTTTGCTATTTTTAAGAAGCAGTTTTTTTCACCTTTCTGGGGACTGTTACGATGTGTGTGTGTGTTGGGGAGGAGGAGAACTGATGGGGAGCTGCTCTCCCTGTGCTGTGTGACACCAGTTCCCCCTGGGAGCACCCCTGGGTCCTTGCCTGGCCCTTGCTGGAGCATTTTCCATCACGAACCTCGCAACCTGATGAGCTGTGTGATCACACCTCAGCTGCTTCAGCAGAAAATCATCTTTCCTTGCCTCTGCACCCTCTCTGATGCCTCCTGCAGCCACTTAGAAACAAAGACTAGACAAGAGGAAGGGAATAGAGACAGGTATTTATTTCAAGGGCCTTCAAGGTACACCCTGGGGGAGCCAGAGGCTGCTTCCAAAAATTGGACCCCAAGATGGACCCCAGGTCACGAGTTCTTCACACTTTTATAGGTTTGGATCATTTGTATATCAGGGTTCATTCTCCAATTAAAGCCCCAGTTTTAGCGATGTAACGCCCCTCAGCTTGCCCCCCTTTTAGAATCTTTAGTTTACACATTTTGGGCCTAGAACAGCCTGGCTGTCCTTGAAGGCAAAGCCTGGAGAGGCTTTGTTATGTCTGCCCAGTACGAGAGAGCAGGAATTACAGGCTCCAAGGAACTTCAGAGTTACACTCTGAGCAGTACAGAATTTGAAAATAGAAAAGTTAAAACCTAAGGCATTATCTCCCCCCTTCCTACAGCTGATAACAAAAATGATCTGTGCCCCCTCAGGAGGGGATGGACTCCTGAAAACCCCTTGTTCAGCCTTGACCTTTGTGCAAACTTTCTGCTGCAAACCACGGAGTTTTTAGTTCAGTGACAGGAGTTGATGTTCTTTGGAGGAACGAGTGGGGTTTTGGTGCTGGGGGTTTGTTTGGTGGCTCTCTGTCCCTGCTCAGAGGCACGGGCACTGCGGGGCTCCCTGCCACTGATGCTGGAGTCCGTGGTGGGGTTCAGGCCGGGCAGATTTCCCTCTGCACACTGGGATGAAGCAGCAAATTGCTGCTGTGTCTGAGAGAGCTGCTCTAAACGTGGCTTGGTTTGGGTGAAGTGGCTGAGCCAGGCGCTGTGAACTCAGTTCATGGCAACCACTGCCGATCTGCAAACTCTTCCGTGTGCCAAAACTGCCTTTTTCACCCCAAAGAAGAGGTTAATCAAAGAAGCTGTCCCCCTTCCCACTCTCATCGTGTGTCCTCGCTGTTTTCTTGTTTGCTCTCTGCTTATTTCCCATTTCCTGCCTCACCTCCTGACTGCTGTTCGGGATTGAGCCTGCAGCCCTCAGAGCTATCACATCTCTTTTTAGCCTGAGAAACGTTTGGGGCAGAGCCTGTGCCGATGCTCACGGAGCATCTGGTCCTCTCCAGGTCCCATTCATCGCTGTCTCGCAGTTTGCATTATTGTTCACACCGAGGGAAAGTGGGTGTGAAGCTGGAATAATAATGTTTCACACTTGCTTTGCATTGGGTTTGATATCCACCGGCGTTTGAACCCATCACAAAAGGCAGCGAGGGACGGAGTGGTTGGGAGCTGGAGGCACAGCTGACAAATGACAAGTTAATTACCTTGAGTGAGGAAATGACCTCTGTGCTCCATGTTATATCCGTGATAAACTGGAAATCAAGGTGGGATTTTAAAATTCTGGCTGAACAGGTTAGAAGGGATGTGCAGGTGAGGGCAGAGCTCAGTGCAATGGTTCCCCCAACTTCAACCTCGTTCTTTCAAATGGAATTCCAGCATGGATGGGCAGCAGGGATATCTTCCTGAATATGTAGAGCACTGAAAAATATCTCTTTAGTCTAACATGCCTTGCTCATTTCCAAAGGGGTTGGGTGGTTAAATGATGGACATTGATGCAGTTGTTTTAATGACAGAAACATGGAAAGAATTTAATGCTCTGTGGAATATCAGGAGTTTGGTGTTTGGGAAACGGGGTCTTTTGGCAGCTGGACCTCCCAAGGGTCTCTCAGGAGATGTGGCTTTCAGTGATTTGGACTGACGTGCCTTTTGTTGTATTCCTGCTGGGTGTTAAATAAGATTTAAGTCTCCTCAGTCACTATTTAGATCTTGAAGAACATCGCAGCCACCACAAGCGCAAACAAAACTGTCTGGATGTTTGTTTATGCAACAGATCATTAGAAAGTCTGCAGGAAAAAAAAATGTTCTTGTCTGTTAGATAATTAATCTGCATTTTAAGAATTGTCTAAAGACATATTTGCAAGCCAGTCCATTGAGCTGCTGCTCATCTAGTCAATAATCCCATATTTAATAGTCCCCGAGAATGTATTTCCATAATGCTCTGTGAACAGTTGAGAAATCTGCATCTTTTTTTGTCTTAAGATGTCAGTGCTCGCACATTTTCTATGACAAATTTTTTTTTTTCTCTGACTGTGGGTGAGAAAACCCAGACATATGAACTCCCAACTGGTGGGGCTGGGGGCAGGGAAGAGGGGAAGCTGCTGGGAGCAAACCCCTGGCTGCGGGTCCCTTGGAGCGCCGGATGAGTTTGCAGTTTCCATTTGGCATCTGCCAGCCTGGAATGTGCTGGCAGCGCTGCCCAAAACGCACCTCGGGGCCAGGGGGAGTGGGGTCAGGGCCTTTCCTGGCTCCCAAAATCCCGTTGGAGTCAGGGAAGTGGGAGCATGTCTTGGGAAGGAGGATCCAGCATGAGCTGTGCCGGACGTGGTGCTGTGTCGTGGGAGATGCTCTGGTGGAGATGCCGTGGTCCTGGCGTGGTGGATTTGATCCTGGTGTGGTAGATTTGGTCCTGGCAGGAGCAGGGAGATCCTGGCAGTGCTGGGACTGGGATGCTGGAGCTCATTTGGCTCCCAGGATGGGGCTTTGCTGCAGCAGCACAAACCCACGGGGATCTGTGGCTGTGTCTGTGGTGACTCCCCTCTTCCAGCCCAGAGTTCTGACAGCAACCATTGGATTTTGGGGTGTCTGCAGCACCCCTGAGGCAAGGTTTTCCATGTTCCCACACAGATGGATGTGAGGGTGTGGGGTTCAGCCAGTTCCCTCGGTTTATAAAGGGAGTGAGTGCACAGGCAGCCCCTGTGATAATTTACTAATCCACGTTAACGAGAGCGGGGAGTAAAACCCACACTTGGCGAGAGGAACCCCCCGGGAGCCGCCACATCAAGGTGAGAAGCAGGAGCTTAATTTCATTATCTTATCAATAACTGGCTGGTCTTGTGCTGTGCTGTGAATCCTCAGGAGTGCTAATGCTATCTGGGGCTGTCTAAGCAGAGAAATAATGAATACAAGCAGGAAGAGCATTGTGTGCAGCCCTGGTATCTATACCTTAAAAATGATGTTGGCAAACTGGAGGGAGATAAGGGGAGAGCCACGGGGATGATGTGAGGTCTGGAGAGAGAGACTGAGCCCAATCTGCTGCTTCTCACAAAAGGGAGGGATTTGATTGTTGTCCATGAGGACTTAACCAGGGGAAGAGACTTCTGCTAGGCAAAGGTTCGCAGGCAGGCCGTGGCTCTGTGGCTGGGTGCTCAAGCTGGATAAACCCAGACAAGAAAAAGCCATGTTTTATTTTTGTACAGCTTTATATTTAAGCACAGGAGCAAATTACCCGGGACTTGGTACATTTGCTGTTTTTTAAATTGAAATGATACATCTTGCCAGCGCTCTTTTAGGTCAACTGCAGGTTTGGAGTGGGAAAAGCTCAGCGTGAGTCAGTCACAACTCAAACAAGATTTTCAAAATGGTCATTATTGCCCTTCAAATCTTTCAGTTATGTTACGATTTTTTTTTTTTTTTCTGATGTGGGGGAGAGCGGGGATGGAAAATCCAGCAGGGCTTTGGGCTGAAGTGTAGAAGGGATTGGGTTGCTCACAGCTGAGCCCATGTGTAGGGCTTATCCAGTTAAAAAAACCTCCTTTTTCCCACTGCTTTTAGGACTGGAACAGGCCTATTTGGATGTGTTCAGGGTGGCTGGAGGGTTTTGCTTTCCTCAAACCCACTTTCCTCCCGCTGTCCCATGAGATTCACCAACCTCCCGCGCCTCCTGCACAGACACAGAGGATGCTGCAGCCACAAATCCCCTCTGCCGGCACCCGGGAGGTGCTCGGCAGACCCAGGGAGAGAGATTAAGAGGCATCATTACCGTTCGGTGGGTGGCTGGCATGTTAATTAGGGCACGGGGCCGCTCTGGAAGGTTACTTCCACCTCTTCCCTCACCAACCTTAAAGCTGCAGAGCGAGGTGCGAGCGGGAAAGGAGCAGCGGCAAGGAAATGCAGCTGGAAACGCACCCAGCTTCACCAGGGATTGGGACTGGGAGGTTCAGCCAGCGCTGCCTCCCCTTTTCCAGATGGAAAGTGATGCCAGGTGGGCATCCCACAGCCTTGCCCTGTCTCCTTCCCCCTCTTTACTCAGCTCTTTGCAGAATTGAAGGATATTCCCTTTCAGGGGGTGGCACCTCGTTCTTTTTCTTTCCGTGCTTGATGCTGGCGCGCTGAGGAAAATTAAATTAGGGCTGTATCAGTACAAGGGAGAGATTACCATTTGCAAAACCACGTTTTGCTTAAGTTAGTAATATTGTAAGTGTTAATTGAGTGTTCATTGATTGCCTGTCGCCACCCTGATGTAATTGTGCTCCTCTCGGGCGGGTGCCCTACCCCTGATTAAACAGAGCTGCTCTTGCACCAGGAGCCGGCTTGGCCGTTCATTTCTTCCCCCCAGTGATTCCATTTCACCAGCTGGATAATTAGCATCATCTCCTCCTCTTCGGAGCCAGCTCAGCCTGCACACCATCCTTGTTCTCTCCCAAGTACCTTTAATGCTTTAATACTTCAGGGTTTTTAAGTGGCCCTAGACAAGAATTTAAGGAGGGGATGTGTTTGAACTCGGTCCAGGAGCTGTTGTCTGCCTGGATTTAGGGTCTGAGTTCCCCCAGAAATTGCTCTGTTCATTAGAGGTTCTTTGTTGCTGGAGGTTCAATTATGGGAGTGAATGGTGTTTTATGGGAACAGAGGTGGGGAAGGAAAAGCCAAAAGCTTTCTCCGCTAATGGTGCCTGTTATGTAAATGGCTCTGTAATCAGGTAATCGCGGCCGAGTCGTGCCGGTGACAGGACTTGTGTCATCCTTCCACCGGAGACCTGTCAGAGCCTTTTTGTGTGTTCCAGGGAAGCTGCTCGGGCTCCCTGCGGGGGCTGGCAGCGCTCAGGTGTGGGAGGTTCCTGTGTAGGACACACCAAGGTGAGCTGGAGCAGGAGGGATGGACACGGCACGGGTGTCCTTGAGTCCTCCAAGTCCTCCTCTGACCCAGCCGAGGAGCTGGCAGCACATCCCAGTAATCCCCAGCACCAAGCGAGGCTCCTCTCCCACACCCACCCCGTGATCCCACGTAGTAATTGCATTTTCCCTCCAAGAACGAGGCTCGTGGTGCAGTTCTGCATATTCAATTATTCCTTCCCTGCCAGACCTTGTAGCAGAGCTCTGAGATTTGTGGCGGGGCTTTCCCGGTGTGAAGGATCTTCCTGCTGTGTGTTTGGTGGGCTGGAGCACCTTTGGGAAGATTAATTAACCCTAGGTGAGGAACTGTGATTCAACATTTATATAGGGGGGAAGGGAAATTAATATTCCTTCTGCCATGCGGAATCTGTTTAAACTCCTGCCTTCAGCTTGTCTGACTTGGAATCTCCTCTAACTTGTACAAATGAAAGAACAATTTGTTTTAGATGATGAGTTACGAGAATATTGCTCATAGACCCAGAACACGACATTTTCAATCACATCTTTATTGCATTGGTAAGGGAAAAAATGATTTTTAGGATCTTGACGTGCTTATCCTTTGGAGACCAAGCCAATTATCATATTATATAAGAATTTACTCCATGGCTCTCTGGTCTCTGGGAATATCATGTCAAGAGGAAAATCCTGCAGGGTTTATCGCAGCTGTTGCAGAGTTGAAAGGATTGCCCAAATTTCTATTCACAGGTGGCCTTCAGGAATAGGAAAATGGCTTAAGAAATGTAAATATATAAGTTAGAGTGGTTTTGTCCATTCGGTTTTTGGCAATGTGCAGCTTTAACCTTGCCTTGAGGGCCACAAGAACCAGAAACTTGTTTTCCATCAGCCTGGTGAGGTGGAGGTAGAGATTCTCTTGCTGGGGGCTTTGAGCAACAGGTCAGAAATCCTGAGTTGAATGAACAAATCCTTCTTAGCTGAGGTCATGGATGGAGTTTGTGTGTTTTCAGTTGTCTGCAGGGTCCATCCTGCTGGCAATTGCAGGGGTTGGAGTTGTTCTCTCCGGGCTGGGTTTTTTTGGTGAGGGACACTCTCACTCCTCGTTTTTCTCTGCCTGTAAAGCATGGCCAAGCCTGTGCTCCTGAAACGCGGCAGATTAGCACGGGATGATGCTACAGGAGCTGGAAATGCTGCTCTGAAGGCAGAACTCAGAGCACTTTTCTCCTTGAGCAGATTTCCAGTCACAAAAATATCCGAGTCCCATTTGCAGGCATTGGTGTTAATGCAGTGCAGCTGCTCTGCTCCATTTGCTTGCATAAATGCAGCTTTTAGAGCTGTCACATATGCTTGATAGAGCCACTACCCCTCACCTGCTCCTTCCTGGAGTGGCAATTCCTGGCAGGGCTTCCCAAGACGAGGGGGATGATGGTTGTATCCGTGCATTAGTGCATATGTCAGGGCGAGAACCCCTCCATTTCCAAGCTGCTCCGGATGGGTGAAATGTTCCAAAATGCACTTATGCAGATGGAATTTTGGGCTGTATTACCTCGGCTCGAGCCCTCCCTGCTTCTGTAGCTTTGTTTGCGTGGAGGTTTTGAGCTGGGTTTTGATTTGGCTGTTATCGAGGTTGTTGTATTTTTGTGGTGTTGCATTACTCATTGGCTCCTTTTATTCCTTTCAAGTTTGCCAGCCGTGACTAATGAAGAGTTTTGCTGCAGCCTGTTGTGGAGTGGACACTCAAGCTGCTTTAAAGAGATTTTTTAGTGTTTTATTTTTTTCCTTTCCCACAATTTGATACGACAGGGTCGGTGCTTTCGGTGGGAAGCTGGGAAGTTGTGCCTCCTTTTCTCCCCCAGACCAGGAGGGGGTGATTTGGGCATTTCAGGAGTTAAGGGGGTGATTCTAAAGTTTCAAGCTGGGGTGGTGTCTCCAGTTTGGGGGTGGGCTGGTGCTTCAAGGCCAGGTTGGATGGGCTTGGAGCAACCTGGGCTCATGGGATGGTTTTTAAATCCCTTCCAACCCAAATCTTTTTGTTATTCAGTGATATTTCTGATTAGTGCCTCCTCTGCTGAAGTGCCATCCCCAGGTTGTATCCTGGGAATCCCTGACCGAGTGGGGCTGTGTTTTATGGGACTCCTGAGGGATGGCAGGGTGGGAGGAAATGCGCTGCCTTTTCCTGGAGACGTGGCAGGAAGGTTTCCAGCTCATTTTATTGCCATTACTGCCGTGTTTGTGCTTTCATGACCAGCTCCAGTGTGGTGAAGAAATGAATCCTTCCTGGGGAAGGGATGAACTTCTACTCAAGGGAAAATGTGAAGCCTTGACAGGGTCTGTGCTGGTGTCATTGTCCCCTTGGTGTCCCTGGTGTCCCTGTTCCCAGCAGGATGCCCTGGCTGGGATCATTTCTGTTTTCAGTTTAGCCTTGGGTGTTTCACCAAGGTCACAGGGAGGACCCGCACCTGCGCTGGGGACACTCGAGTTATTTCTGCCTCCTCGCTGCCATGGTTTTTCTCTCTCTTGCACAAGGCTTTGTCTTCCACGCCGAGGAGCTCAGCAGCTGACCCAGGCTCTGTTGTGCCATCTGTTTGGTCACATCCCCGTGCCCCCAGCTCTGGCTGCCTGAGCTGTTGCTTCCCTGGCACTGAGCATTTTGGACATCAGGAAACCCTGGGAATGCTCCTGGAGCGGGCAACAAAAAAAAAAAAACCAGGAGGGAAGCTAAGAGGAGTTTAAATAAATAATTCTCTCTGGCTCCTACAACACAGCTGGGCAGCTTGCTGAGCTAAATTCAGCTTAAAAAACATCTGTGAAGCTCAGTTTTAGAATGATGGGCAAGCTGGCTTCACTGGGATACCCTTTGGGGTCTTGGCAGTGTTGGGAAGAGCAGGTGGATGTTTTGACTCCCTCTTGGTTCCATTCTTTCCTCCAAGAACAATGGATCTGTATATTCAGAAAGGATGGGTGACAGTTTGGGTTCCTGTGACCCTGTTCTGCCCTTCTTAATTGTGAATAATTGGAGGTGTGGAAACAAGTAGTTTTGGATGAGCAGCTGTGAATTTCTATTAAAAATTTCAAATGCCCCTCCTAAAAAGAAGAAGAAGAAAAAAAAAGACTGTGGAAAACAGATTGAGATGAGTCTTTTTTTAATTAAAGGAAGCTGTTGTCTTGTGTACTTGGGTGTTCCCACGGAGATGACGAGCTGCTGAATTTTAATTCACTGTACATTTTTTGTTCACTTTCCTCCAGCTTCTCCTCCTGAACTTTGCCCCGTGGGTGGAACCAGTGCTCGCCTTGTTAGAGCATCTAAAACCTCTAATTATTGGGGAAATGGCTGAGAATTATCAAACCAGCTGCTGTGCATGTGCTGCTTTTTTGGTTTGGTTTTTTTTTTCCTAGGTGTGGATGCAGCTCCTTAATTTAAACAGCAGGGAGATGTGATTGGTGTGGTGCTGGCCTGGCAGAACGATGTGTGCTGGGGTTTGTGTGTTCTCCTGTCATGTTTCCAGTCCAGGAGAATCATTCTGTGTTCAGGGTATTGTTATTTTGCAACTGAAATCAAGTTACACGGATTTTTTTTTTTTTTTTTTTTTTAATGTGGAGCCGCTGGGAGCAGTTACTCAGTGAATACAAAAAGGCACCAGCCCTAATGATGACAGGGAAAAGTTCTTTATGGGATCTGGGAGCAAAAGGCAGGGAACAAATGGGTACAGCCTGCAGAGGCACAGGAGGGAATCCATCAGGGGGAGCAGGGCTTCCAAATAATTGCATCTGCTTTTGTTAATGTCTCGGGTGATTAGTCGGGAGCTGCTGCCTCATCCTTCCTGGGAGAAGGAGGGAGAAGAAGGTTGGATGGACTAAAGTGAGCTAAAGGAGCGATGTAACGGCGTTACGGAGTGGTCTGGAAGGATGGAAAAGGGGAGGGTTCTGATGGGGGTGATGCCTTAGGTTTTAACTTTTCTATTTTCAAATTCTGTACTGCTCAGAGTGTAACTCTGAAGTTCCTTGGAGCCTGTAATTCCTGCTCTCTCGTACTGGGCAGACATAACAAAGCCTCTCCAGGCTTTGCCTTCAAGGACAGCCAGGCTGTTCTAGGCCCAAAATGTGGAAACCAAAGATTCTAAAAGGGGGGCAAGCTGAGGGGAATGATATCATTAAACTGGGGCTTGAATTGGAGAATTAACCCTGATATGCAAATGATCCAAACCTATAAAAGTGTGAAGAACTCGTGACCTGGGGTCCATCTTGGGGTCCAATTTTTGGAAGCAGCCTCTGGCTCCCCCAGGGTGTACCTTGAAGGCCCTTCAAATAAATACCTGTCTTTATTCCCTTCCTCTTGTCTAGTCTCTGTTTTGGCTGCAGGAGGCATCAGGGGCAGTCCCTGGATCCCAGCTCTGTGCAGCCAGGTGGGCACTGGCAGGGTGCTCTGTGTGTGGCACAGACAGAAGGGAGGAAAATTTGGTGCATTGTTTCATTTTCCCACCTTCTGTGAGGGTGAGGAACCCCTGAGTCCCGCGGTCCCTGTGGTGTTGGGCATGGGGGATGCAGGCAGGGCTGGCTGATTGAGGGGCAGTGGGGATGTCCCTGTCCCCAGGGATGGCCCTGAGAGGCTGCAGGACAGGCTGCAGTGCTGAGCAACGGCAGAAATGTCATTAAACGGGAGAATGATGTGAGAGAGGTGCTGAGGGTGGCACACCCAGCAAATCCAGGGCTGGGAGGGTGTGCTGAGGGCTCCTCCCTGCTCCTGCTGTGGTGAGGGAGCTCTGGGACCATCCTGTTGGTGTTTGGGCACTGCTGGAGCTGCAGGCAGCGCTGTGCTGGTGGCTCTGTCAAGCCATGGCAGGAGCTGTGTGATCCCCGTGGGGTTGGGGGGATGCTGGGAGAGGTCCAGAGACACACAAAAACATTGCAGGACACACAACTGGCCCTGCAGTTGGTGTTTGGGGCCAGCCAAGGCTGGGGGCCACAGCTCTGCCCTGTGCTGGAGCACAGAGTGAGTCTGACACGATGGATCAGGGCAAGGCTCACCCTGGCATCAGCAAAGCCGCTCTGTTTGTCCCTGGGTGAGATTCAGGCAGCTCCTGTCACCACACAGCTCTTGTTTCCTGCTCTGGGGTGGACAGAGAGGCAAATCTGTGTGTAGGGAGGGCTTGGGAGCAGAGATGTTGCTCCCAAGTTTTCAGGTGTAAGGTTGTGCCCCTCACTGGTTGTGGTTGCTGGGACAGCTTTGCTCTTTTTCCATTTGCTTCCCAACACGTTCCCATTTTTTTTTTCCCATCCATTCCCCTGTTCAACACCTCCTTTGTGTGGCCTTGGCTGGTGGTTGCTAGGTCCCAGCACAGCTCTGGCAGGGCACAGCTTCCCTCTCCTCTGCTCTCCCGAGGCCACAAGCCAATGTTTCAAAGGTGGTGGGAGCTCTCATCTGCAGTTTGGGCACAAAAATCGCCTTTCAACTGTTGCATCTCTGAAGATAATTAACATGTCTGAAACAGAAACTGCTGCTTTGGGTGCCCAGATCTGGGTGCTGGGGTCTCTGTGCAAGGGAAGATCAGGGCTTTAGAGATTTGGCTGTTCCTGATTAATTTTGGTTGCCAGTTTGGGATTCTGAGCCGCAGAGCTCCTGTTTGTGCTGGGCCATGTGCAAAGGTCTGGCTGGCGATTCAGGAACAGCAAATTCCCGAGCTGGGCTTGCAGAGGGCAGCTCAGACAAGCTGGGCCATCAGTTCTGGGCTGTAATGTTTGATTTATTGAGGCCTGGAAACCTGAACACAAGCCCCCAGGAATCAAAGAGAAACAATCTCCAAAGAGAGAGAGAGAATGAACTCCTCTCAACAGCACAAATTGCAGCAAGAAAAATTGAGGCTGGACATCGGGAAACGTTGTTGAACAGTAAAAATAGTGAAGAGCTAAAATAGATTGCTAAGGGAGTTTGCAGAGGATCTGTCACTGGAGGTTTTAAAGAACAGATTAGACAAATGGCTCGGAAGGATTGAGCTTGTTGGATGGACGGCAGGACTAACAGAGCTCTTCATTTACTGCCGGCTTCCCACGGTTCCTCCATCAGTGTCACAGCCTGCACTGCCCTGTGCCAGCCTTTCTCCCCACGCAGACAGCCCTAAACTCAACCTCTGCCTGGTTCTGGGGCTGGCAGAGCCCTGAGGACAGGGATTTTGGGGTTTCCTGGCCCTTTTTTAGTGCTCTGTTTCGGCCTTGTGGCCACCTGTTGCCCGTATTGACAATAATGCACAGATTTAGATTTCATTCTTAACTCTGCCACTTGACCTCATGAAAATCATATGAACCTCTTGAGCACAGACCAGACTTTCAGCAACAAGTAGAGGTCTCCATGATAGGGATTGAGATGAATTTTTGGGCCTTTTTCAGTCCATGGTTGATTAGAGATAGTGGTAATTATGGAATAACAATGACTTGGGTTGGAAGGGACCTTAAAGCTCATCCAGTGCCACCCCTGCCATGTTCAGGGACACCTTCCCCTATCCCAGGTTGCTCCAAGCCCTGTCCAACCTGGCCTTGGATGCTTCCAGGGATGGAGCAGCCACAGCTTCTCTGGGCACCCTGTGCCAGGGCCTCCCCACGCTCCCAGGGAAGGATTTTTTGGGAGTGGTTGTGCTCCCTGTGATGTGCAGTCCATCCTTCCCGAGCAGATTTATGTAAATTGAGATGGGTGTTATGTGAAAACGTCATTATCTCAAGGCTCTCAGGGCTCTGGAAGGCAAAAAAAAAAAAAGGAGAAGAATTTTGGAAAATTAAATATTTCTGACTGGGGTATGCTAAATCTTTTTCAGTTTAGGAAGGTGAGAAATTAAAATTGCAAAGCAGGCGGCGAGGGAGCGAGTCGCTGTGCGTGGCGGGGTTGGCTGGGTCTCCTGACTTCACAGAGGCTGTGAGAGGGAATCAGCAGAGAGACAGAGCTCCTTCATATGCAGAGAAGTCTCAAAACCCTGTGTGTGACAGGGCTGTGGCTTCGTTTGCATGTGCAGGATAACAGCGACTCTCACCACGCAGTGCTGAGCCTGTGTCTGGAGTTATTTGCCTGGTGAGTGTTTTTCCCTGGCCTCTGTAGTGCTGTGATAGGAGAGTGCTGAGAAATCGGGGGGAGCCCTGTGTCTGTGTCCTTTCACTGTCTATTTTCATCTGCAAAAACCTCTCCGAAGATGAACTGGGCAGCGAGCTGAGTGGCAGGTTACAGATGAAAAACCAATTTATAAATCTATAAACGTGGGGACAGGGAAAGGAGAGAGATGCAGGGGTTGCCTGGGGGTGTGCAGAGCTCAGGGCTCAGCTGTGATGGGCAAACTTCAGCCTCGAAGCAGGGAAATCAGGGGGTGTTTTATTTGATGTGCAGAGAGTGCATGCTCTGTCTGACAGGGCTGCCTTGGCTCCCTGGGTGTACAAAGCACAAATTATGTTCTCCCCGTGGAAGAAAACCACTTCTGTTCAGCCTTTGCTGGCTGCCTGAGGCCAGGTTTGGCTGGGTCAGGCAGGAGACACGGCTGGGGTGTGTTTCAGAGCAGAGCTCACCCCGATAAGGGGCTGACACAGGGATCTGTCAAATCTCCTCGCTGCCCTCAAATTCCATGTCCAGGCCCTCAAATGTGGGAAAACCTCGGGAAAACCTGTGTGACAGGCTGGATAGTGACTGCAGCGAGGCACAGACAGGTCAGAGACTGCTCTAGTTGGGTCCAAAGGCTTGGAGCAGAGTGGCAAAGTGAGAGCTGGAATCCCAATTTCACAGGGGGATGGCAGAGGCTGGCTCACAGTTGTCTGAGGCACCTCCAGGAGATGCCAGGAGTGGTTCTTCATCTCCAGAGGCTTCTCCCTTTTCCCTTTTGGGAGCTCTGTGGGCTGAGCTCGCCCTGTAGAAGGACCAGGGAGCCTTTGCCCGTGTCCCCAGCCCTGCTGAGGGCGATGGCAGCGGGTGCCAGGCAGCAGCCCCTGCCCTCCCCTGAAGCACGGCCCTGGCAGCTCCGGTGCCTCGGTTACTCTGGCAACAAACTGCAGGCAGACAGCACCAAGCAGCTGAATTCAGCCCCTTGTTCCAGCACAAAAATGCTCTCATTGAAGGCGAGCCCGGGCAAAACCTTCCTGCTGAACACCACTGACATCCATAGGGACACTGAGGACTCGGGGAGTGTGGCAGGAGCTGTGTCCCCATCAGGGCCACGTCCCTCGTGTTTGGAAGTGTCTGATCCCCAGGGATGTGGGGAAGAGAGGGAGATGTGGGGAGGTGATGGTGCGAGAGAGGCTGGGGATGGGCAGAAGGGGAGCTGCTGGGAGGGGTAGGGCTGGGACACCCACCAGCAGTGTCATGGTGACAGGGCCCCACGTCACCGGGAGCTGGGAATTCTGCCCTCATCCCAGCAGCAAAAAGCAATCCTTGCAGAGCTCTCCTCCCTCTCTGCTTGTTTGTCAGCTCGCAAGGGTAACAAAAGCATCCGTGGCACCGGGGATGTGCCGCTGCTCTGGGATCCAGCGAGCTGCCCGGAATGATAATTGGGTGCTTTTTCATTTTTTTTTTAAGGAGCTAACAGGCTACTGCACAAAGTAATTAACTGGACAGATGGATACAGCAGAATTTGTAAACGTCGACAGCAACAATAAGGGGTTTTTTTTTTAAAGGCCTTGTGTCAGCAGAAGGGCTCCAGGTTGGGGCTGGCTTTCAGGGAAGCAGCTAAAATAAATGAGACTTTAAAAAATTAATAATCTTCATGGCTGCAGATGATGCAGGTGTCTGGTGGTGGCAGTGAGGACAGCCAAGAGATGGGGGAGCAAAAAGGCCAGGATTTCTGTGTAGCTGCTTGTGTGTATATATTCATTTTACCCATGCAGAACATCCCCTCTTTGTGCATATAAAGGGGAATTTACTCACCAAGAGTGTGAGAGGACTGAAAAAAAAATTAGGTTGTTGCAGCAGCAAATCCAATCCAGGTGGTTTGTAGACTGTTACCTGTGCTCTGGGGCTGTCAGATTTATTTCAACTTGTCTGCAGTGGGTGATTCAAATGCTCCTTTTGCTGCAGCCTGACAGTGTTTGGTTCAAGAGGGAAGACGTGTGGTTTTATCTCACATTTTCTCACCAGGCCTTTCAAATGTCAGGCCTTTGCTGTGTAACACATCAGCCTTTTCAGTCCTTCTCTTTGCTGGTTAATTGGGTGGGTTGTTCTTCCCTTTGTGTGCAGGGAGCGCTGGTCACTCCTCGCCGCAGTGACCTGCCCTGGGTGGCCTCTCAGAGAGGTGCCAGAGGCAGATAAAATGCAGAGCAGAGGGCGAGGGAAGCAGCTCACACAGAATTATGGAATAGTTTGGGTTGGAGGGATCTTAAAGCTCATCCATTCCCACCCCCTGACGTGGGCAGGGACATCCTCCACTATCCCAGGGTGCCTCAACCTGGCCTTGGACACTTCCAGGGATGGGGCAGCCACAGCTGCTCTGGGAAATCCATTCCAGGGCCTCTCCACCCTCACAGGGAACAGCTTTTTCCTTAACATTTCATCTAAACCTCCTCGCTGTCAGTTTAAAGCTGACATTTGTTCCCCTGTCCTGTCACCAGGTGCCCTTGTAAATAGCTTCTCTCCAAGACAGACTTGCCTGGGCCCCTCTGGGCCGTGCTGCGTGGTGTAATGAGTCTGACTTCAGCAAGAGTGAAGTGCTGCTGTTGATTTATCACCGCTTATTGGCTCGGGGCTGATCCTGGTCTGCTCAGCAAGGCTTGGAGGATGTTGTCCTCCAGCATCAGCCTCCCAGGGGACGTCTTCAGAGCGAGGCGAGCAGCCCGTTCTGCCTGTCAGCTCCGTGTATATCACCCAAACACCATCCTTCACTGCTCTCACAGGCGAGGACACTTGTTGCCAGCACGTCCCTGGGAATGCAACAGGTTTTTGGGGTTGGTGGCAGCTCCAGCCGTGTTCCTGCTCACCACTGATTGTTTTTGGAGCATCCCAGTGCCAGGAGGGCCTTGCCTTAGACCCAGTCCAGGGACTGGGTTGGTTTTCAGGGTGTTGTTTTGCCTATTTGTTTGTTTTCAGCAGCACAAACGTGCCCTCATTAGGGCTGGCATGTGTGGTTTGTGCCCTGGGGGCTCGGGAACATCACAGCGAGCACAGAGTGGCTGCCGAGGTTTTGAAGCTGCACCCAAGGAGAGCATTCCTCTCATCATCTCCAGGCTCTTCCTTTAATTAGCAGGCAGGAATTGGGACGAGTTTGTACCAACTGCAGGAGTGGGGGCATATGGGGAAGGGAGCTGCAGGAGAATGGGTGCTGTGTGAGTGTGGCAGGGTTGATCAGGGAGAGGGGAGCGTGAGAGGCGTCTCCAGAATCCCAAACGACCCTGGCTGGATGGAAGAGCCTCCCCCTGGCACAGGGAGTGCAGAGCCTCTGACAAATCCAGCCTCGTCAGGAAAATGAGGAGCAGCAGTGGGGGAACGATGCCTAAATCATGCTTGGCTTAATCAGTTAAGTGTTTTATGGGATTGTGATTAGGGCTTTCAATACATCGATGGCAGAGGTGCCTCCGCTGTGGTTTGAGCTTCTGGTTTCCTTTCCCTCCTCCTCGTGGCATTTCCCTGCTTTCCCTCCCCCGATAGTGAATTTTTATTTATTCTTCTTAAGGTGTTGCAATGGAAAAGGTTTGGGGCTCAATATTTTTAATAGGAGGGAAAAAAAATCTTTAAGGGAACAAGAGCAGCCTCATGATTCCCTTTGGATGCAGCAGTTTGAATTACTGGTGAAGCTTTGTTTCTTTCCCCTGCCTTGCCGTGGAACTGGTGAACCTTACTCTGCTCTGAAATTGTGCTGTCTGCACTGCTTTTGGGAATGAATTGAGAGTTTTGCTTACTTTCCACTTTGCTTAGCTCGAGCTGCTTCTTGCAGTGAAGGGGATGTGTTGGGCTGATGTGGCAGGGACCAATCCCTGCAGCAGTGTCAGGATTCCCTCAGGCCCTGTCACGGGGTTTTGGCTGGGATCTCCTGGGTGAGGGGGGTCTCATGGATGAGGGGAATCTCTGCTGGGCTCTCCTGGATGAGGGGAATCTCTGCTGGG
Source organism: Falcunculus frontatus (assembly GCA_013398115.1). Lineage (NCBI taxonomy): Eukaryota > Metazoa > Chordata > Aves > Passeriformes > Falcunculus > Falcunculus frontatus. The sequence continues at coordinate 264,509 of VZRV01007180.1, forward strand.
TTCTCCTGGATGAGGGGAATCTCTGCTGGGCTCTCCAGGATGAGGAGAATCTCTGCTGGGCTCTCCTGGATGAGGGGAATCTCTGCTGGGTTCTCCTGGATGAGGGGAATCTCTGCTGGGCTCTCCTGGATGAGGGGAATCTCTGCTGGGTTCTCCTGGCCCCTCTGCTCTGCAGCTGAGCCTCCGTGTGAGCCATGAATTCATCTTTTTCCACGGAATGCAGCCTCTGCCTGCAGACCCGGCTGCTCCAAGATATCCTTGAGTTCAAAGTCATTCAGATTGGGCACTCTCGGGGACAATGGGAGAATCAAAAACGAGAAGTGAAATTGTTATGCAGTCAGGATATTTTATTTTATTTTAGAGGACGGAAATTTTTCTGGTGCTGGAGGTGGCAAAGGCCAGGCATGATTCTCCCTCAGGACAAGTTAATCTGCTTTTCCTTGCAACTTGGTCCAAATTTTTTTGGTTTAGGACATGAGATCTAGGACTGGCCATGCCAGAATTTAATCTTGTGGAGCAATTATGGCCCACTGGATTTCACAGAAACGGGAAAGGGAAGGATCTTGAAATCTTTTGGTGGCTCTGAAACCAGCTTTAGAACAGACTGTGTGCTGTGGGTGAATTGAGTCCAGTCAGACCAGCTGCTTGTTGTGTTCTTTGATGGGAAAAGCCTCCAGACAATTTTTGGGGTGGTTTTGCTGGGAAAAAAAGCAAGATGTTGTGATCAGGTGAATTCCCTTTATCCATCGGCAGGGGCACTGATGGGAGCACAAACCCCAGTGCTGAATCCCTGGGATTTGTGAGCTCCGTGGCGAAATGTTCAGGTCACTGATTCGCGAGCTAAAAGACTCCTGACTCGAGCAGAACAAGCTCTGCTACAAATTGCTTGAGTTCATTACGCTTGGGTAATTAATAGATGCTCTCCCCGATCTCCTGGAGCTCCGAGCAGAGAGCAGGGACAGGTTGGGAGGCTCTTTGCTGCCCAGAGGGGACAGACCCTGGCACAGCGCTGTCCCTGCTCCTGCATGGGAAATCTGCAGGCACTGCCTTGCTCCTGGCAGTGCCAGCCTGAGCTGAAACTGCTCCTGGAGCTGCAGGAAGGGGACATGAGCCTGGGCTGTGCTCCAGAGCACCTGGAGCAGGGAAAGGGTGATGGGCAGGGCAATATTTGGGGTGGAGAAGGGAGGCAGAGGTCAGGGACACACACGCATCATCCCGCAAGGAGCAGCCTTTTTCTTGCTGTTCTGTTTGCTGCCAGGATAACAAAGGAATAGAAATATCCCAAGGATGACATAGAAATCAGCGGAATAAACCTCACTCTGAGTCCACTGGCTCCTTTTTTTGGGTGTAAATGTGTCAGATGTGCAGCCAGGAAAGGGGCATCCAGGCAGAGGAGGGAGGCTCCCAGCAGTTGTTACAGGAAACTCCTCCAGGGCACTAAAGTGGAAGGGAAAGCAGAGGCATTTTCCATGGTAAAAAGACACGAATGGCACAATCAGCCGGAGCATTGGCTCCTGCCAGCAGGGTGGGAGCACTGCTGAGTCCCTGAATCCAGGCACTTGTCTTGGAGGCCATGGGAACACCTGCACAGGGGAGAGCAGGCAAAGGCAGGGCGTGCTCCTGCTGTTTGCTCCCTCACCTGGGATCCTGACCCAGCCGGAGCATCCTGGCTCATCCCCTCTGCCTCGGGCTCTCTGTGGGCTTAAATAAACCCGTGGGAGGTGGAGGAGGCTCCAAAATAGCAAAAATAATACACATGTGGAAAGATAGTGGCTGTTTTGGAGGTGAAAAAGCAAAACTCCCATTATTCCTTCTCACGATCTCCTTTCCTTTCTGCTCTTTTTTTCCCCCCCTTTTTTTATCCTTTGGTAAGAGCCGTTTTCTCCAGTAACCCTTAATAAAGGAGACAAGAAATTGAATGTGTTACTTGAGGGGTTTGTGGGAAAAATTGGAAACTTCTTGGTGAGGGGGCTGAATTGCAAAAATTACCAATTTTTGGAAGAGGGCCACTCGTTTGACAAAAACTATTTGAGAAATTCTCCCCAGCTCTCGCTCTAATGTGTTTTGGCCACCATCCTGTGTAATCACAGTTCATTATTTCTGAAGCACGGATGCTGCCTCATCTGAAATATCCCTCATGTGAGGGAATGATGATGCCTCAGGCAGCAGCACGGACCTGCTCCCTCTCTCTGACCCTGCTGGCAAGGTGATGGCTCCCCTCTGCCCTGGACTTGCTGGCAATTTGGGGACAATCCCATGGATAACACACGGCTTTTCCTCCTGGAGGTTGGGCTTTGCAAGGTTCCAGGGTCACAGGAATGATTTCAACCCCCGTTGGCCATGTCTGGATCGTGGGGTGGCCAGAGCAGCCTCTTTTGCTGCTGTCCCCTCCCTCTGTACCCCAATCCCAACTGGAAGTGTGGATTCCCCAACTTCCACCTCTGAGCAGGGCCAGAGCACAGGGAAAATGGAGATTTCCTTTGACTCTGGGTGCTGGGTTGATTCTGCAGCTTAAAGCTCCTTCTGTTCCTTCTCCTTGGAGGGGACGGGAGTGTTTTGGAAATGTTCTGAGGTCCCAGTGACAGCAGCACGATCCCAGCACGGCTCTGTTTGGTTCCTTACCTCTCCTGCCTCCCCCCTCCCCTCAGCCTCCGCTCCTCCCTGAGCACCTGCCTTTTATCCAATTTAATTTTCACACCTCCTCCTGCCACTGCTGTCCTTGCCAGTTATCTCTGTGCTTCTGCAGTGGGTGTCTTTCCTTTATTGGAGTGATTGCCTTCAAGGTTTCCATCCCATCCCAAACTGGCTGCCATAAACCTGGTGGATCTGGTCCCAGCTTCCATCTGTCCTGGGGGAAAACAGCTCCGATTCCTACCAGGACAGGGCTAAAGCACAAGGTCAGCTGTGAGTTTGTGTTTGTTGGATATAAACCTTCAGTGTCTGTGTGATATCACCATCCCAGCAGGGTGGAGAGAGTAGAATTGTCCCTCCTCTGGGGTTTTCCTTAGGGTTCTCCTGGACACTCCTGGTGTCAGTGCCCACCTCCCAGTGACTCCGGTGTGGTTCCATCCCAAATTTACCCATCTACTTTTAGCCAGGCTCATCCTCCCGGCTCCTGCCAGCCCTGCAGAGCCAGAGCAGCAGCTGGAGGACAAGTCATCATCAGCTCTGGCCCTGCCAGCACCACGAGGGCTAATGAAGTCTCAGCTGAAGGGTCAGGCACTTGCACTTCTCCGTCCCCGAAAACAGAGCCAGCATCTCCTGGGCTCGGTGGCCGCGCAGGCAGAGTTTGGCCTTGTGATGTTTGTGACTTGTTGTGGCTAAAAAGAACAAGGCCCAGCTGCTGTCTGAGCCTGCAGGGTGGGCAGGAGAGGAGAGACACAGGGATGGGCTCTTAATGAGAAGCTGGGTGCTGGTGCCACCCTGCTGGGAGTGCCCAGCGAGGTTTGGTTTGAAACCACCCCAAACTGTGGGAGTTCAGCTCTCCGCACAAATGTTGGTTCTTATCTTCACCTCTGGGAAGTTTTACCTTGAGTCTGAACAGATGAGAGACGCCTGCAGATGCTGTTTCAAGATGTTTATTTCTTCTCATCTCTAACTTGCTCTCAGCTCCAGCTGCACGTCTGATGCCAGCCCAAACCAAGCGGGGACTGCCCAGTCTTGGGCCGTCCCTGTCCTTTTTGTGCCCTTTCCAAGGTCCAACCATTCTTCACAATGTATTTATTATTTACTCTTTTATACCAATTAATTTGCACCTATTCTAGACATGTAATTTCTACCTCTTTTTCGTTCTACCAATCATCTTATGCCACAACTACTAGAGAACATGGAGGGGAAGGAGAAGAACAGGGCAACACCCAAAATCCTCCATCTTAAACCCTTCGTCCTCATATTAAAAATCCTAAAATCTACTTTTTAACCTTGTAAAATACCAAACCACTACTCATTTTTACACTCTCGTGGTTTGCACTGATTCTTGCAGTGTTGGTAACTTTTCCCATGGGCTAAGGTCAAAGACAGGGTTATTCTGAGCTTTTTACCAGGGTCTGGGACCCCCTTGCTGGGGCTCCCGACCACCCAGGACAGCCCAAGGCATGTCCTGACCTCCCACGGCAGCCAGAGGCGTGCCTTGGACTCCAACACCAAACTTCCAATGCCGAGCCTCCAGCAATGGTGGGAGCACCTCTGGGTGACAGAGAAAAAAAACACCAGGGTGGGAAGAAGGAAGAGGGTTGGCAAAGGTGTTTTAAGATTTGGGTTGATTTCTCGTGGTCTGATTTGACTGGTAATTTGATTTCCTGAAGCTGAGGCTGTGTTAGCTGTGACAGGAGCTGGTGAGGGATGTCCCTGCTCTTCTCTCAACCCATCCTCACCCCGGGGTGCTCAGGAAGGCTCAGCTGGAGCTTGAGCAGGGTGTTCCCCGCTGGATTCCCTTTCATTTCAGTGCCCAGTGCCACCCTGGATGGGATCTAATAATTTGTACAGGGCTCTGCCTTGACTCCACAGAGGATTTTTCCAGCTCAGCTGGAGTTGGAAGTGTTGGCACTGAAATGCAAAGTGCAGGACCTCATAACCATTGACCTCAAGCTACAGGTGTAGGATAGAGGAAGGAAAGACCCAAAATATAAGAGTTATGTCCAGATATCATCATTTAAAACAGATAACTGTGCCCCCCAGGTATTTTTCTAATATTATTCTTGCTGTGTAGATAAAATTAGCATTTTGATGGGATAATGAGAGCTGGCTGTCACCCAGAGGTGCCTTTCTGGCCATGACCAGTAACACCAGGACAGGTCCCTGCTCAGCCCCAGTCTCTGTGGGACTGTGCCTGCAGCCCTGAGCTGATTTATTCCACACAGGATGAAATCTGAGATGATTATGAGGGACCTTCATCAAAAAGACAGAGATTATCCTAACTGGGAGGAAGGAAAGATGGTGCCTGCACAGCTGGGCCTGCACTGGGAGCTGGCAATGCCCTTTCCAGCTGAGGAAGCTGGGAAAGGGGAAAATTGCCATCTTTTCTTTTTTTTTCCTTCTTGCTAGGATGAAAAGACAACAAAGTATGAATGGTCATAATTTAGTGGGCTCCTGGGTAAATTTGTATTTCATTCCGATTATTGAGTGCATTCCCTAATTGCAGCAATAAAAAGGAATAGTCCATCTTCTAAATGCAAGTGGTAGCGCTGATTGTTATTTAATTACTCGATTCCAGTGGTCGAGGGGTGAGCCTGGAATTACAATTGCAGCTTGTATTATTTCACTGAGATTGCTGAATTAATTAGGAGAACAATGGGATCCTTCATTGTTGACATCTTAAAGACTTGTGACAATAACTTCAAAACCCAGTGAATAATAAAAGGCCACAATGGGGTTTTCTCCTGAAAAAGAGAGAGAAATGGGGGAGCTGGAGTCCCCCCCATCCCCTGTTTCTGCCCTTCCCTGTTCTAGAACATTTTCATTCAGGAGAGAAAAGGTAATTTCAAGTCAAATTCCAGTTGCTGATATGTGGGTTAATTCCTGAGTATCATGGAAAAATAGCCGGTGGTGTTCATTGTCACCCGGTGTAATTGAAACCCAGAGTAGGTATTTATGGGGCTTATCAGACTTTTTAGGGACTTGGGAGTGTAAAAGCATCAATGAACAGAAAGTTATAAGTTTTTGTGCTTCAGGATATGACCTAAGCTCTGCTTAATGAGAGCTGAGCAGAGACTTAACCCCAGGATAAGCTCTCTCTGCTCTGCTTTTGCATTTCCCTCTCAAATACTCGGTGCTGGCTGAGCCCAAGGAGACCAATGGAAAATCCCAAGGGAGGTTTGGGAAGGGTTGTGCTCACCTCAGGGATCTCCTGGCCTTTCCAGGCGTCTCACTGGGATGGTTTTGTACAGAAATGGGGAAATTTCCGGGCTCTGTTCTCATTGCTCTGCTGGCTCGAGGTGTTTTGCATCCTTGTGGGAATATTGGTGGAGGAAATGAGGCCTTGCCCTCTCCTGCCACCATCCAGGCACGCTGCTTGGGAAGGCAGGATGATGGAAAGGACATTTTCTTTAGGGCTGATAATGCCCCACAAAAATTGTTCTCGAAGGGAACAACAGAAATATTTAAGAACTGAGGGAGTTGTGGGTGGGTGATGCTGAACCAGAGATGGAAAATGGTGTGAGAGGGGAAATATTCAGATATTCAGGGTGGACATTTATCTTGATCTCCTTAAAAACAAGCAGAAATCCACCTCCAGCATCCCTGAAAGTGGTGGGCAACAGGCATTGATTGAGGTTTCGCCCTGAAAATGTTGGCTTTATTGTTTTTCTCTTTTTTTTTTTAAGTTTTATTGAAAATGTGTTTCATATAATGGCCTTTGTTGTGATGTGGCTCTGATTGTAGCTGACTGAGTGTTTGTGGGGTTATTACAGCCTTGCAGTGGAGGAAAACACAAAACAGGTTCTCTCAGAAGCCTTGGGGGGAGGCATGATTATGTTAAAATAATCATCTTCCCTGACCAAACTTGGCTTTCTCTTTCCTGGGTGCTCTGCAGAGAGTTGTTCCTTTTTTTGTCTACGTCTTTGTATTGTCAGGATTAATTTTTCAGAGGGAGAAATCTCCATAAGCCGAGTGGTGCCCACTCCTTCCTTTTTAGGAGCAGGAGGTTGGATTTCCCCCCCCCTTTTCTCTGCAGAAATTCTGTGGCTTGAATCTATTCCACTGCTCTCTTTCTTCCCTTTTAACCTCTGATTTCCTCTCCATTTTTGTGTGAGTTTTCTGAGCTGATTGGAAGTCCTTTGAGGTAGAATTTGAGGTCCTTTCCTCCTGGGTTTGTGGGAATGAGGTACTTTTTGAGGTCCTTTCCTCCCAGATTTGTGGGAATGAAGTACATTTTGAAGTCCTTTCTGCCCAGATTTGTGGGAATGAGGTGCTTTTTGAGGTTCTTTCCTCCTGGATTTGTGGGAATGAAGTACATTTTGAGGTTTTTTCCTCTTGGATTTGTGGGAATGAAGTACATTTTGAAGTCCTTTCCTCCCAGATTTGTGGGAATGAGGTGCTTTTTGAGGTTCTTTCCTCCTGGATTTGTGGGAATGAAGTACATTTTGAGGTCCTTTCCTCTTGGATTTGTGGGAATGAAGTACATTTTGAGGTCCTTTCCTCCTAGATTTGTGGGAATGAGGTACTTTTTGAGGTCCTTTCCTCCCGGATTTGTGGGAATTAGCAGGGCCATCACAGATTTGTGGGATTTCATGAAAAGAGCTCAGGCAGAAAAGCATCCCCTGCTTTCCCAACTCCCTCTCTCCATCTCCTGCATCCCTCACTCCTCTCCTTAGGTCTGGCTTAGCTCTCCAGCTCCCAAATCATCCCAGAGGCTGTATTTCACCTGCCTGCAAGACCTTTTGAGTCTGGCTGGGCTTCAGCTGAGCTTTTAGCTGGGCATGAGTAACTGCCTGTGCCTCAGCACAGCCAGCAGCTTAATGAGGGAGAGCTGTGCCAGGGCCTGGGCCCCAGGGAATGGGGCAGGATCTGCAGCATTTGGGAGCTGGGGGGGTGAATCTGCAGGCTGGGGATGAGGGGATGATGGTGAGGGGTAGAAATCCATGTGTGGGTTTCATGGGAAAAGGACAGGGAAGGGCTGAGGGTGAGACTTTGGAAGGGTGGGATGGAGAGGAAATCACCCAAGAGCCAGGGCTGGGTTTGGGCAGACCTGTCCCTGTCAGGTTTGGATGATGAAGTGCTCCAAGCTCTGTCTGCTGCAGCAGAAGGAAGAAGCTTTTGGCATCAATTTCTTCTCTTCACCCCAAATCAGCTGAATTAGCGGGCAGAGGAGTTTGCAGGATCTGCTCTTCACAGTCTTCCCCTTTTCTCTTGTCCTTCACTTCTCAACCTATTTTATTCCCTTTGCTTCTACTTGTGCCTGACAAGCAAATATCTCCTCTCCCTCTCTTGCAAGAACCTTTTCTTCCCCCACTGCCTGTTTTTCCCTTCTCCAGAACATCTCTAATCTCTCTTCCTGCACTGATAACTGAAATGAGTTCTTTTCCCCAGCCAGCAGCAGCTCGGCTTGGACAGGGCTGAAGGGCAGGCTCTGATTGACAGGGGATCTCTGGGATTTTGTGGCTCTGGTGAAATATTTCCCTCTTTTCCCTCTCCCTTCCCACTGGGAATTTGCCACCTGCAGGAGAAAGGGGCAGCCAGGCTTCACTGCCAGAGTGCAGATGGCAAGGAGAAGGAGACGTGGAGCTGATAAGGGCGTGGGTGAGATCAGCTTGGCTGGGCTCTGGTGGTCAGGAGTCCTTCAGCCAGGAGCTGTGGAGAGCAGGAAACCCCAGGGGAGAGCGAGGAGAACCAGAGAGGTGAAGGAAAGAGAGCAGCAAGGAGAAGGGGGAAAGAAAAAAAAAATAAAGAATGACACCCTGGAGATCTGGAAAAGAGCCAGAAAGAACAGGGTACAAAATACCAGGGAACTGACAGTTAATTTACAGTCTCCAGGGAGAGAAAGGGAAAAGAAAAGGGGGGAAAAAATGTCTTTGTTGAGAAGAAGCAAATGATGGAGAAGAGAGTGGATGGTGGTGTGGAATATGGGGCATCCTCCTGACTCCTGGGCTTCCTCCTCTTCCTGCTGCAGCAGTCCTCAGTGTCCTGGTCAATGCAAATTCCATCTTCCCGAGGATCTGAGCGAAACCCTTGGCCAGGAGCACCACAGGGAGGTTCTGGGTTAGACAGAGGCGATGGGAGAAATACCAGAGCTGAGCAAAGGCTGTTCACAGTGTCAGGCTGGGATTTGGGGAACCTGGGTTTGGCACAGATGGGGTTTGGAGGGGTCATATCCCCCCAGCGGGCACCTGAGAGCCAAAAGTGTCCAGGTGGGGAAGCAGTTTCTTGTTTCTGTGTCTGCTTCTGCCCCAGGAAGGGCAGCACTTTGTCCTCTGCTCTGACTTAAACTTTGTACAAAGCGTTCCTGGATTTTCTGAGCGTTCCCAAATGCACCCCAGGGCCTGCTCCTCAAGGAAACACCACTGGGTGTTCTTGCTCACTTCAGAGCTAAGCCTGGCTTTCTACCTGGCCATTGATTGAGCTCGGGTTTGGGAGGGATAAAGAGGATTTTGGTATCCAGAAATGGAAAACCTCGTGTTCTTCCTGAAGGTGACACTCATCCCAAGGAACTTAAAGACAAGATGTGTTGAAGGGGAAGAGGGGAGAGACTATAAAAAAATCCTGGTTTTTGTCCTTTGAGCTGAGGGTTCCCTCCAGCTCCCTGCTGGAGCTGCTGGAGGGGGTGAGGTGTGAGGCAGAGGGGGCTTGTCCTGTCCCTCCCACCCTGCTGGTCCTGCTCTTCCCACCAGGAAAGCCTCACTGGCAATTTCCTACCCCTGCTCCTCTGCAGTGGAGCTGCTCTGTGCTGCAGGACCAGGTTCCCTGCTGGAATATCCCTGTTCCAGGACCTGCAGCACAGAGCCCCTTCCTGCCTCCTTCCAGCCCCCAGCCTCTGGGACCAGCCACTGTTCTCCTCCTGATGCCAGCACCCACGGCCCTCCCAGGCCAGCCCGTCCCCTCTGTAATTGCCACCTGCTGAATAATTCACTATTTCTGTGTACTTTTGGCTGAGATACAGAGTCCTTTCCTGGAAGAATCCTCATTTAGGTAATGGGAGGCTTTCAACTGGCTGAAGGCACGGTGCTGGAGAAAGGCTGGGGTGCAGTTCCAGCCCGCTTAGAGCTGAGATTTGGGGGTTTGGGGAGCACAGAGGATGTGCCCAGGTGGTTCATTTACTGGCCCAGAGTCTCCTCTGACAGCAATACAGATGCAATGGTTCTTTTTCACTGTCTGGAATAGCTTTGTAATAACAGTAGGAGTCGGAGAGGCATTTTTATTGATTAAACAATTGAGGCTATTTGTCTTTACCGAAGCAAAAATATTGAGGTGTCTCTCTCTTCCTACATATGCATTATAAACATTTATTACGTGCAGCAGGCTCTGTAATCAAGCTGATGTTTATGATGGGCTGGATTGAGATGCTGTAATGGGAGCTGGAGTGCAAAGGAAACCTGGTGTCAATATTCTGAATAACCAGGGCTGAGGGGAGGGAGGGAGAGGGAGGCCAGGGAGTGGATTTTGCAGGAGGTGTGATGAGAACAGAGGATTGCTTTGGAATGTCTGCTCCTGTGCTCCCTCCCAGTGATTCCTAAGGCATTCCTTTGATCAGACTCCATTTCAGCTATTGGAAATATCGTGATTTGAAAGTGTGTAGCTGCGCCTCTCTCTCGGCCCTTGTGTTTCCCTGAGGCTGAGCCGAGCCCTCCGTGGTGCCTGTGCCGTGGCAGAGGGACATCTCTGCCTTTGGCACACGAGTCCTCCTGGTCTGGGGCTTTCTCTGCCCTCCCCTGTTTGGCTTTATCAGTTTGCAGGTCCCAGAGCATGGATACAGATCTCATCTCTCAGTTGGTGCGTTTGTACCGGCCATAACTGAGCGCTCAGGGATTAGCTCTGACTTTACTCTTTTGGATTTCCTTTTAATATTTTTCCCCCTTTCTCCCCTTCTCCACGTGTCAGAATTTACCTGCAGACAGGGCTGTGTGTGAGATGGAGCCTGGGTGCCTTTGGGCACGTGTGGCCCTTGAGAGGTCAGGCACTGAGTGTGCTTTGTGTGCCCTTTTCCATCTGATAAATGTGAGCTCTGCTGCTTGCCCGCCTCAGTCCCTGGCTTTGGGCTGGCAAAAGGGGCTTATTTTGGTTGGCAACAGCAGGTGTCCTTCAGGGGCTGAATTTTCCCGTGTTTTCCCACTTGCAAACTCCCAAAGCTGCCTTTCCAAGCAGGCTGGGAAGGAACCTGAGCCTTCCCAAGAGGCTTTATCCGGGTAGAAGTGAAGCAGCTTGAATCTGGCAGAATTATTAAGCCATTATTTGAATTTCAACGCTCAGTTCTGCGTTGTTTGTTCTGGTTCCTCAGGAAGCTGAGCCATACGGGCTGGAGAGGACCCAGCTGAGCACGGAAAGCCTTTGTAGGTGTGTTTGTTGATACCATTTCCTAGGTGCACAATATGTCTGTGTATGGCACAGCCACCTTCTCCTGGGAGGAGGGGAGGGCTTGGCTGGAAACGCTGCCTGTGCCACATATGGACACGTTGCTCTGTTCTCCCCGTGTGATGTGTTGAAGGAATTTTGGATATGAGCCTAGACAGGGACCTTCAGAGGCACCCAGCCCCTGTAATCACAGGTACCTGCCTTGGGAAGGCTCCACAAGCACCCGCCTCCAACCTGCTTTGGGGTTTTTCCCCTTTGGTAATTTTTGGGAGGGCAGTTCCAGCTCCTCGCTGCTCTAATGGCAGCCTGAATTAATTCCAGGGCTGGCTTAGCCCCATTAATTTTTGTTACATCATCATCATCATTAGTATATAAAATATAATACAGATAATAGATATAAATTATTTTTTTCTTGGCCATCAATAGTCACAGGGAGGGTTTTTCCACTGGATTTATCTCAGACTGGAATTGTGCATCCCAGCAGGGTGGATGGGTCTCCTTGGGTTGGGGGTTTGCTTGAAAGTCCCCTTCAGCACAAAGTTAAAATGTGCCCTTGTCACTGCAGCTCGGTGGGGGGTGATTTACATTTCCTCCTTCAGATGAACTTGTCAAACTTGGCGATAATGAAGCAAAAAAAAAAAAAAGAAAATTACAATGGATAAGAAAAAGGTGTCTTGTGAAAAACCTTCCTTAATGGAAAATGTCTTTTTTTGATGCGGGAATCTCTTGTGTGTGTGAAGTGGTAGCGCAGCTTTGATTTTGCCATGATTTAAAACCAATCAGCTTTGTCATGTCCTAGAAGGGAGGAAAGGAAATGAAGCCAGCAGAAATAAAGTGGAATATTTGGATGGAAGTTGTTTGACCTCTCAGAGGGGCTAAAGACAGGCAGTAATGCACTTTTTTTCTCCCTGTTTTTTCTGAGCTGAGCCAGTCCTGGCACTGTTTTCCCACCTTTTGTACGGATTGAGTGGAGCACAGGGAAATGAGGGTGCTTGGAGTGGCATCTGTGTGCTCAGGGTTCATGGAGCCGTCTCCATCCCGCTCCGGTGTTCCTTGATTCTGTGCCTGCCTTAATTGGGTGCTGCAACAGTTCTGTACGTTAAAATAAATGAACTTTTTACTGCAAAAGAGGAAAAGAAGAGAGACAGATGATCCCTCAGCAACAGCTGTTTGGAGAAAGAATCCCACAGAAGCCGCTTTCTTGGCTAATTAGAAATCTGCTTTCCTTTAGGAAGGATAACGTTTACGTTCTTGACTCCTGTTCTTGCTTCTAATTACTTTTTGGAGGAGTGAATAAAGACACTTTCGTATGTTTTACTCAGAGTCGCTGAGGCAGAGAGTGCTGGGTGGGAAACGTCTCCTGGAGATGGGAGGGGAGACAAGAGCAGGAAATCGAGATGTCTGTGAGGAGAGAGGGGAGTTTGTGCTTATTCCTGCAGGAGCACCGGGTTGGAAGCAGCAGAGAAGCTCCAGGTGGGATCTTCTGGGTTATCCCTGAAAATTCCAGCTTTCCTGCTATTTCTCTGTCTAATTCAATGAAAAAGAGTGGTGGTTGTGTCCAGCAGGGGTTGGTGGGTTGTGTCCAGCCAAGGAAGAAGAAAAATCAAAGCACAGCTCCCCCAAATCGTTCCAATCCCACAAAAATATAGGCCAGACGACAGCCAGCCTCTCAGGGACAGGCAGGATGCAAGTGTCAGGAAAATTAATCCACCAACACCAGAGGTTTATGTCCAAAAAGGAGACAGAGGAGTCCCTTCACTTTATTCGAATAAAGGGAGAGGCCATGGGGCATTCCCGTGGGGTCTCTCGAATTTTTGGAGGTGGCAGCCTCCTTTTTATCCTATTTTCCCTATTTCCCAGACCGCATTTCCCTCTCTCTTTCCCCATTGCCTGAGGTACTCAAGAGGTACAGACTTCCCGGAATGCCTAAAAATTCTCTTCTACTGTATAACCCCCCCCTGCCTTGTGGGCAGACTTTTGGTGTGTTTGAAGATCCATATCTTTTTAATTCATCAATCAATGGAATTCCTCCCATTGTCTTCTTTATCTCATGGTGCTTAGCCTTGTCCATCAGCAGGCCCAGAGCTTGTTTGTAAAGACAAGTTCCATATTCCTCTCCCAAGGCAAGCTCACTTATTGGAGCATTTCCATTTCCTGTGGCTGGGGCACTCAGTCAGGGCCTGAAGGATGCCCAGCACAGGAAGGGATGGAGGAGCAGCACCCAGACCTCCAGGCTGCCGTGCTTGGAGCTGGTTTTGGGTTCCCAGGGGTGTCCCTGGCCCCAGGGAGCTGCAGGAGGCTGGGAGCGGTGCCAGGGAAGCAGGGGGTGGCAGGGAGGGAAGAGGACAAGTCACAAAGGCACCACAACCTCTGCTGGGAAGGGTTTGCTGCTTTACCTCGGTCTCAGGCTCCTCCTGTGGAGCGCACGGGGTTTTTCCAAGGAAGGAAAAACATGGAAATAAACCCAGGTAGCTCCATACCCCACTGTCACTGTGTGCAGTGGGGACTGAAACCACTTTGGGGTTCTGGCTTGGTGATGACAAGACAGAGGGGATCCACTCGGGCTGTTTGATAACTGGAGAATGGAGCAGCTTCTGTCAGGAGCTCTAAGTAAATTCATCACAAAACAAATGCTCAGGAAAGTGAAATGTTCAAGCTCAAATTTTAGAGAACAGCAAACGTGCTCGTTTGGCATCTGCTGAGAAACACGCTTTGATTGTTTGCCATGAAGGAAGAATTTAGTTTTGAAATGTGTTTCATCTTTTTATTAAGGTTATAAATATTGAAATTGGAACAAAGCGTTTTACTCAGCCTGAAACAAAGAATTCTGTCTTTTTTTTTCCTCTCCCCAGCAGCCCCTTGGGAGTTCAGGGTGTCTCCTCCAGGATGGAAACTGCTCCTGCTGGGTTTTTTTTTTGGTGTGCAAGGAGTGGTGATTTAAGCAAAGCCCTTCTCTTCCTCTGCTGAACTTTTTAAAGCCTTGAGCAGGTGTTAGTTTGCAATCCAGCAATTCAATTACTCTGGGCAATAAATTTCAAGGTAAATGTTGGAAGCTCCATCACTTGAAGTACCAATGTTTTTCTTTTTTTCCTCCCAGTCTTCAGGGTAGTATCATCAGCAGTGGAAGTAATGAAGCCTGGGTTCCTATGGATTGCTTTCTCATGGTTGGATTCTTTGATAACTAAATAATTTCAGGCTTTGACTGAGTGCCCCAGCCACAGGAAAAGCTGGGTTGTGTGTAAATTCTCTAATAAGGAGCGAGCTTGCCTTGCATCCTGCCTGTCCCTGAGGATGCTGAGAGCCTGGTTATTGTCTGTCCTCTATTTTTGTGGAGCTGGAAGGATTTGGGGGAGCCAGCTCTGGCCAATGTGCTGCAGGTGGGCTCGTTTGTGGGAGGCTCTGCCTGTTTCCATAGGAAAGCAGGTTGGAGAGATAGGTGGGTAAAGGATATTTTTGGCAGATGGACCTGGTGGAGTCAGTGCCACCATTTCTGGACTCTGAGAGGAGGGAGGAGGATGTTTTTTCCGGGGAATGTGTGAATAAACACGTCCATTAGCACGGTGACAAACAGGACTTGACATGCAGGGTGGTGCTTAAATTAAAACTGCTCGTTTTCCATGACCAGGGGATGGGATTTCAATGCTTGGGCTCCTGTGCTTGGTACCAGAGCTGCCTTTACCACAGGGTTACTTCCATTGCCTGCAGTATTTTTTTTTTTTTTTTAAATCCATTTCTTCACTGGAGATGCAATTTTCCTAAAATCCCTTCACTTTTTTTTTTTTGGTGTTATTCATTTTTAGGAGTGTGATTAAACAAAAGCAGCGATGAGAAGTGCGAGTGTCTGGGCAATAAGAAGGGGAAGGAGTGAAATGTGTGTTTCATCTCTCGCCTAGGAGCTGTGCAGGCTGAATTCCCCCAGCTCCTGACGGGATGGGGCTGGTGCTCTCCAGCTCCAGCATCCAATAAAGGAGTGAAAACCCGGCGGCAAAATCACAAGGGGACAGTGGCAAATCTTTCTGTCCAGATAACAAGTGATAAGCTGATCAGTGGTAGCCCAGGCAGGCAATTAACACAACGGGTTAATGAGCTGGGGGCAGAGATCTCCTCTGGGCTCTTTCAGCCCTTTCCCGAGGGAGCAGCTCTGGAGGGATGGGCATCTTCAGGAATTAGCAGTGACTTTGGAGCGGGTGATTAATGAGGGTTTTTTTTGCTGCTGATGGACAAACCAAGGCAGCTCCGCTTCTCCTGTGAGCGATGCTCCTCTTTCCTCCCTCCTCTAAACGATTCCGCCGCTCAAACTTTTCTAGGAACAATTAGAGGGAAGGAGAGGGGAGAGGAGGGAAGAACTGGCCCTCTCTCGGCTTGATTTATGACCCAACCCTTTTGTAACAAGATTTCCAGCGTTGTAAAATATTAAATACATCCTTATATTCAATATCACATTTTGATACATTTCATGCCTCATTTGCTTCTGGAGTCAAGGACAACTTCACATTTTTCATGGCACCGGGCCCAGATTTGTCTATTTATTTATTTTTAATCACTGCATTTTTCTCTTTTTTATACCTGTATCGTTCTGGATTAGATCTCGGGAACCATAGCAACCCATTCCACCGGCTGGATTCAGGTCTCCAGCACGTGGCAACTTTTTTGGCTCGGCCCATTTTCCCTCCGGGGCTGCTGCTCAGGTGCCATCCACGGGGGAATCGTGGTTTGTAGGGAATGGCAGAGAGGTGGTTCTGTGCTGGGTTTGGAGGCTGAAGCAGCAGCTCTGTCCCCGGTGGCGTCACTTTTAAACAAAAAGCTGTTTGATTGAGCGGCTCACGTGCTGGAATGAGGGGGATTCAGTGGGATTTGCTGCCGCAGTTAAAGGAGGATGCTCGCAGCTCCCGTGAGTTATAGGGAAGGGCTGGAATTTCTCTGCGCGGGAGGTTTTTGTTTATTTTTTTTTTCCTCACTTTTCTGGGGAGGAGAAGCTGCCTCCTTGGTGAGGGGAGTCGGCAGCACAGATGGATTCTGCTCCCGCAGGTAGAGCTGCTTGTGCTGAGCATTTGTGACCACAGCAGGGTGGGCTCTGTCCTATTCCAGCTCTGGGACCTTGGGTGCATCCTCTTAAATTCCATATTCGACCGAGGACTGCTGTGGAGGCTGAGTGGGGATGTTTTCCATGGCTGGGGGTTGGATTTTTTGGGGCAGAGCTCATTTCTCACGTCCCTCAGCCCGGATCCATCCCACTTACCTTCACTGAGGTGTCTCATCTCCTTAAGTCAACAGAGAGCAATTGGACTGTGTTTCCTCCGAGGTGACATCTCAGATGTGACTCATCCTCCTGGGCTCAGGATGTCTTTCCCTTCTTACAAAAACCTATTTTTTTTTCTTCCTACTGCCAAGGTGACTGCATTTTTTTTTTTTTTTTTGGTCTAAGAAAGTACAGCAGGAGCCACTTGCAAGGAACAGGAGCTCAAGAAGCTCTGCCTCAGAACCGAGACAGACAGTTCTGAGAAGTGAGAGTAATTAAAAACTGTAATATCTCCCCTAAGGCTTGTGGTCAATTAGCCATGAATGGCAAGTTCAGCCTGTGACTGGATGCTTTTCCTGATAGATAAAGCTGGAGCTGGAACGAGCTCAGGAAGGCCCATGGCTGGTTGTTTTGGAAGGGGGCCTGGACAACCACAGGACCTGTGAGTGATCTGTCAGAGGGAGCTGCTTTAGCAAAAGAACCCAGCTTTTTTCCAGGCTTCTTTTCCGAGTCTTTTGAGCTGCTCCAGCTTTGCCACTGAAGCCAAGTTCCTGAAAGAGTGGCCACAAGACTTGGAAGAGTTTGGCTTGGAGGGAAAAGTTCCCAGCTCATCTCTTGGTGGTGCTGCCCTTCTGGTTCTTTAGAGCTTCCAGAAGTGGTCAGCACCCAGAAATGAAATAATTTCAGTGGTAACAGTTCCGAATGGGCAGCGCTGAGCTGCTTTTGGGGACAGGTCAGGTGTCCTAAATGAGTGACTTTGAACCTTCTGTCCTTTGGCAAAGGAGCCGTGAAAGATGAGAGTCTCACAAATGAGAAACAAACAGCTTTTCTCTGTAGGAGAGCTTGGATCTGAACTGGAAAACTTCTAAGACTTGGGATCAAAAAAAGCTTCAAAGCCCTTTTTTATAAATGAAAGTATCAACAGGAGTCGGGGGGCCTTAGTTGAGGGGCTCTTACAAATCCCACGAGCTGCTTATCGGCCTCTTTTGGTGGCTGATACCCCTTTGAAAATCTGTCCCAAAGCACTTGAATCACTCCTGGAAATGGAATTTACACTTCTAAATTACCTGCCTGCCTGCAAACACAGCCACAGCCCTGCCTTTTCCTAATTGCCACATCAATTAAAAGCCTCCCTGCATCCTGCTGCCAGCAGCCCCTCGTGGATGATGGGGAGTGCAGGAGTTTCACCCAGGCTGCTTTTTATGGTCCCCACTCTTTGGAAACGCAACAAAATTTAGTGAGGGAACCCTTCGTCGTTCCCTCCTTCCCATGCAGCAAACTAATTGAAAGCAACATGAATGTTAATGATGCATTTCGCATTTGGAAGTTAGAGGGGTGATTAATACGTTGTACATTGTATATTAACACCTTCTCAGGGGCGTAATGAAGACGAAATATATGCTCTGAGACGAGGCTGTTTATTTCTCCTTGTGTTCCCTGTGTTCCACCATCCCTTCCCACGGTGAAATACAAGCTTTCCAATCCAGGGGGTTTTGTTTCGAAGCATAATTTTAAATCAATCAATAAACTTTTATGTCTGAATCCTTTTTTTTTTTTTTTTTTTCCCCTCCCCCTTCCCCTTCTCCTTTTGCTGGGGTGGCTGGAACAAAAGGCAGGAAGGGAATGGGATTTGAGGAGGGAAAGGCTGAGAGGGTGCTGGGAAAGGTCAGTGATGTGCCAGGTTCCTGGAGCTGTCACCTCGTGGTGCTGGTGGGAATGATCTGGTGGTGGAGGCAAGCTGGAAAACGAGTCCAGGGAAAGCTTTTTCCCCTCTCTCCTGCTCCCTGACCAGTGCCTCCAGAACCCTTGTAATGCTGGTTTTTTTGCCTTTTTTTTTTTTTTAAAATTATTGTGATAAATGGTTCCTGTGGCTGGAGCTTGGCTGGAGGCCGGAGCTGTGATTCATCTGTGAGGCTGCTGGAGGCTCTGAGTGCATCCCTGTGACGGGCACAGATCAGCCTCCTCTGTCCCTGCCTGGCACTGGGCTGACAAGGGCTGTCCTAACTGGGCTGCTGTGACCCCAAACTGGGGCACCTCTGCTTGTTCTTCCTTGTTGGGTGCCCCTCACCCTTCCAAGGAGTGTCACCTTCTGGATTAGGTTGGATTTGGGCGCTGCTGTGGCCCCAACCTCGCTGTTGGTTTATCCCAACTTCTTGTCTGTGCCACATTCCCAAAGCTTTGCTTCCGGGAGGGATTTGAGCAGGGCAGGGATCGCATCCAGGCACAGCTTTTGAGAGCACTGACATCCTAATTGAGACCAAAAGGGTTAATTCTGCACCTTTGCATCCAAGAAGAGTTCAGAAGTCACCCAAAAGTTGGTTTTGTTGCAGATGTTTGAACAGGCTCATTGTTTTCCAGCTCCTGCTGCCCTGCATCTCCCATGCAACTCCTGCTTTCCCTTTCTTTGCCAGATTCAGTCTCTTGTTTGCTGAACAAACCCTGGGCACAGCAAATGTGGTTGGAAACCGGGAGGAAATGAACAATTCCACTTAATTCATTGGATTCACAATAATTCCAGTTAATTCCAGCACGTAGTGACAGGAGAAGGGCGAATGATTTCAAACTGACAGAGGAGGGGTAGATGGGATCATAGTAAAAAATTCTATCCTGTGAGGGCCTGGCACAGGTTTCCCAGAAAAAAATGTGGCTTCCCCATCCTTGGAAGCGTCCAAGGCCAGGTTGGAGCAGCCTGGGATCGTGGGAGGTGTCCCTGCCCATGGCAGGGGTGGGATGAGATGAGCTTTAAGGTCCCTTCCAACCCAGGCCATTCAGTGGTTCCATGCCCTTGGTGTTCACC
Source organism: Falcunculus frontatus (assembly GCA_013398115.1). Taxonomy (NCBI): domain Eukaryota; kingdom Metazoa; phylum Chordata; class Aves; order Passeriformes; genus Falcunculus; species Falcunculus frontatus. The sequence continues at coordinate 283,546 of VZRV01007180.1, forward strand.
TGTTGCTCTCTGTGTGTGTTGGAGATTAATTATTTTTAGTGTGACTTTGTGTGGTGACATTGGAATTGTTCCCTCAGCTTGGGATTGTGGCTGGGGTTGTTTATGATGGACAGCATGTGATTTTTTTCCTCTGTAATGAAGAATGTCCGGTTCAGTGCCTGGATGTGCTCATGTGGAAGGGTGGGATCTGTTGAAATCCCCATAAATCCTCAGGGACAGCGAAGCTGTAACCTCCAAAAGCCCTTCAGGTGGGGAGGCAGGACATTGGTGCTCCAAGCTTTGATCCACCAGCTGTTTCAAGAGGAGGGAGCAGATCCACAACCACATGGATAAAACCTGAGCACGAGGCTGGAAGGTTTTCTCCACAACCACGTGGATAAAACCTGAGCACGAAGCTGGAAGGTTTTCTCCACAACCACGTGGGTAAAACCTGAGCACGAGGCTGGAAGGTTTTATCCACAACCACGTGGATAAAACCTGAGCACGAAGCTGGAAGGTTTTATCCACAACCACGTGGGTAAAACCTGAGCACGAGGCTGGAAGGTTTTATCCACAACCACGTGGATAAAACCTGAGCACGAAGCTGGAAGGTTTTATCCACAACCACGTGGATAAAACCTGAGCATGAGGCTGGAAGGGTTTATCCACAACCACGTGGATAAAACCTGAGCATGAGGCTGGAAGGTTTTATCCACAACCACGTGGATAAAACCTGAGCACGAGGCTGGAAGGTTTTATCCACAGCTGTGACAGAAACCTCTGAGCCCTTCTGGCCACCCCAGCTCACCCCAGCCACTCCCCGTGGGCAGCAAGGCTGAGGAGCATCTTCATTTTTGCCTCTCTCGGTGCTCTGAGTAGAAAACCCTGGGAAATGAGTAGAAAACTCAAGGAAATGACTCTTTAGGAATATCGTGGTGGTGGGTGGGAGCGTGTGCTGGAGGCTGTTATGTAACTGCAGGAAGGGGAAGGCGAGCACGGGAGCTGTAACACGTCTATAATTAAGCACAACAAACAGCCCTAAAACAACAAACACTTCTCCAACCCCATTCTTGGCCACAGCTGAATTATTTTCCTGCTTTGGCAAAGTCGTTAGAGGGGAAAAGCGACAGGGGGAGAAGCATCTACGTGTTAATTCATTAAGTGTGTTCGAAACCTTTTATTTGGGGGTTGTTTTCCGGGTTTTTTTATATCTTTAATGAATGAAAATTAAATCTGAGAATGGGTAGAGAGCCCTGGTGAGAGTGGCAGAGCTCCCTCAGGCCGTAGGCAGCTCCTATTAATAGCACCTGGCACTGCTGTTCTCACCAGTTGGGCGAAAAGAGCCCCAGTTCTGGAGTGTTTTTCCAAACAGGGAGGGGAGGAACCAACCTGGAGTAATTCCTGCTCTGCAAGCTGAGTGTTTATCCACTTTCTGAATGAATGGAAATGGGCTTTATTAATTAAAACCAGCAAAATGCCTTTTTCCTTCAGGACTTGGCATATTTTCCCTGTCCTTGCTGCCTCCTCACCCTTTTTATCTGCCTTTAAGCCACGTATTTGCATGAAACCAGCTTAAAACTCTGTTTTATCTGGATGATTGTGGGCTCAAATTAAGGCTCTTGGGTTTCTTGGCTGTGTCCCTGCCCTCGGAGCAGAGTCCTGTGGCTGTGGACATGATATTACCCCGCTGCATCTTAACCTCCTTCCTTGCTTGGCTCTAATTAATCTCCCCTTAATAACTCAGCCCAAAAGAATTCCAGATCTGAGGAGTCACAGATAGAAAGAGGTGAAATTTAGAGTGGAGCTATCAGGAATACCCAGGGACTCTTTCAGGTTGGTGTTAACAGGACGATTTTATCCTTCTCCTGCCATTCCCAGGCCAGCTGTGGTGGGAGGGAGGATTTACTGCTGCTCTTCCCTGCCTGTTCCCCCGACCTTCTGCTCCACCAGCCATTCCAGCCTGCCCATAAATCCGGGGCTATTGCTTCTCCCAGTCAGCCTGGTGAGCTCGTGCTCGCTGTTCCATGTCTGTCTGTCTGCCTGCCGCCTCTCCCAGGCTCACATTCCAATTTTTGGGGGGTCACCAGGCTGTGTCCTTGCTTCTCTGCAGCTTGCATAAAAGCTGGAGGGAGAGGGATGAGGGTTGTCCTCTCCCAGTTTGGGCAGCTCGTCTGGTGTCACCTGAGCAAAACTCACTGGGTGTGGGAATATGGACAAGGAATAAGAGGCTGGGAAATGGGAATGGTTCAGGGAACTCCAGGAGATGCTGCAGGAGCTGTCGAGGCTTGGGTCGAACCCATGTTCTTGATTATTTACTGTGAGGGTGATGCCATGATGTTTTTTTGCTTTTTATATATACCCCCTCTATCTACTCTTTTGTATAACTTTTATGTATTCTTAAGGGCCTTTTAGCCCACATACTTCTAATTGTTCAGGTTTGATAACCAGCATAGGCCCAG
>VZRV01007180.1:286217-368024 GCA_013398115.1 Falcunculus frontatus
CTCTTGATTTTAAGACCAAGGAAAGGCATCAAGGGAAACCATTTTAAAGGAGGAGTTGTCAGGTCCATTTTTGCTCGTGGGTGAGGATTTTCCCATCCTCCAGGGATCCTTCTGTGCTCTGGAATTGCCGGGGTTGTGCTGCCGCTCTCAAAAGTTGGGAATGCCACTGGCAGCTGGAGATCAGGAGGGATGATCCCATGGGGGCATCAGCAGCCCCACTGTCCTGGGAGGGTCAGGAGCCAGAAGTGGCTGCCCTTAGAACCATTCCCACATGGAATTTTTTCCTTCACACCTCAAGGCAGAGTAAATCCGAGCTGCTGCAGCCCGTGAGTGTGAGCTCTGCTGGTCCAACCCTTCAGCAGATTGCAGGAGCTGCTTCCAGGAGAATAATTCAAGGGATAAGGAGTCCCCAGCTCCAACTTAGGAATGGCTTGTAATGACTCCCAGGGAGCAATTCCAGCATCTGTAATCCTGGGAGGAACCACGCCTGTGTCAAAAAGCTGAATGCAGTGGGGAGCAAAGGTACAAATTTGGGGCAGTTTGTGGGGTTTTCCATTAAATTGGAGCGTGGGAAGCAGCACTGGGGCAAGGAGGAGTAAAAGGGCTGGTTAAAAAAGATAAAGGCACAGAACTGAATGTCATTTTAGAAACCTTGATAGCAGAAAAAAAAAATCCAACTCAGAGGCTGTTAAGACCAGAATGAAGGCTCAGATCAATAGGCTTTGAATGAATTCCTATAAAAAGGAAGAATTTGGGTTTGACTTTGTAGGCACACTGCAGGAGAATCGAATCCATTGTCCCCAAAGGAGCCGTTCCAGCCCTCCTCTTGTCGAGATACTTGGGGATTTTAAAACCTGCCAGCTTTTAGAGGTGTTGGGGAGGAAAAAAAAAAAGGTAGAGAAGAGGCGGAAATTAAGCTACAAATGTTCACAATAAAATAGTGATAGAAATGGAGGTGGACAGGGAGGGAAGAAGAGAGAATCTGGATTCAGTCTCAGGGGAGCAGTAACTCACCTGGGCGTTTGGGCTGCTCTCAGGTATTGCTGCAAAGGCTGAAATCAACCCAGAGCTGGGTTTTTGGTATATTTTGGGTGTCAGAAACATGATTCCCATCCAGGCAATTGCTCGGATGCCCCTCACCTTTTGAAATGATCCCAAAATCTGGGCACAGAAGTGTTTTCCAAGCACATCCCCAAGTGTTCGTGCCTTGCCTCTTGTCAAATCCAGCTCCCACAGACTCGTGCTCTGCACACAAACAGATTTTCCACCTTGAAGCTGAGCTCTGTGTGTGGATATACCACAAACTTTTATTGTTTTGATAGCGATCATTCATTTTTTGGTGGTTTCTTGGCTCTCCCTCGCAGATCTCTTTACAGAGGGAGTCAGTGGGTGCCCTCTGAGGGCTGGAGGAATCTTCTTGTAGCAACGTTTGAGTCCATGGTGGGACTTCCAGGGATGTTATGGCAGGGACAGAGTGGCATTTCTGAAGCTCCTTGGGATAAATCCATGCAGCACCAAAGCCAAAAAACCTCGCAGGGAACACATCCAGTTTTACAGAGGGAGAAGGAGAGCCAGGGAGTTATTTAGGGGTAAGGAACGGGGCATTTTCAGGGCTATAAATGGCTTTGTGGAGTGGCAATGGAACAGCCCAGCCTCGGGGAGGGGGGGATTGTGTTGGCTTTGGCAGGCTCAGTCCCAGGCACAAACAGCTCCCCACGCACAGTTTCAGTCTCAGTCTCTGTGTCAGACACTGCTGCAGGGTGGGGTGAGCCCTTGGAAAACTCCACCAGGCGGTTCTAGAGGCGCTGCCAGAATTTCCCTGGCTGTTAGTGCAGGAACACTGCCCCTCGGGGCTCCCAAAGCGAGCTGGGAGCCCTGGGAGGAGCAGCTGGGATTTCTAGCAGTGGATTTCCTGGGGAAGGGCATTCCCCCGCTGGCTGTGGAGCTCTGATATTGCCCCTCCTGGCCCCAAGTAGAGCCAGAAATGGGAATAACGGGAATAAAAGTGTGAAACTTTTTGTGTTTTCCCATTGAACGTGCGTAATCAGGGTGATGTTGTGATGGGGGCTCTGAGCACGTGGATGAGGCTCAATCCTCATTGTGCTCTCCCAAATCCTGGTGGATCAGGTGCTGCCAAACCCAAATCAATGCTCTTTTTTTTTTTCTTGGATCTTCTGGATTCCTACAAAGTCAGGATACTGGAAGGTCCAAACCTGAAAGGAGTTTTCAAGCTCCATTTAATGAAATGTTGTCTGTGGCGGGTTTTGTTTCGTTGGGTTTGTTCCCTGGGATATTTCAGAGCTTGCAGAGTTATCCTGTGACCTCAGTTCAGTGTCAACCACGGGCACTGCGGGACTCTGGAAAATCTCTTTGGGATTCTGGAAAAGGGAAAAGGGTCTTTGGGATCTTGGTTTTTAACGTGAGGATGGACAAGTGCCGAGGAGCATCCGTCACCTCCCGACTCTCGTTGGTGCCAGTTTAGGTTTTGTCTGGACATGGCTTTTTGGAGAAGGCCACTCCATTTCCTCTGCAAAGCCCATCACGGGTGTGTGGGGCCAGCAGGAAGCTCCGGAGCTGCTGCTGGCAGCTTTGATTCTGTGTTTGCACACGACAGCGATGGATTGCAGGCACAGCGGATGACTAAACAGCTTCGTTACCGCGTCATTAATTACCTCCATCCCCGCGCTGCTCTGGCCCACGCTCTGAGGCAGAGCACTGACCTGATGCTACCAGAGCTGTGTTGCTTGTCCTGAGCTGTCAGGGGAGAATTATGAGAGTCTCTTTGGCTGGTGAATCACTGCTCTGGTTTGGGGTGAGAGAAGCGTTGTGCAGAGGGAATTTGCCTCACGTAACCCGCTCGGTTTGTGCCTGCAGGGAGCTCTTGGAGTGACTTTCTGATGCCCTGTCCCACTGTGGGGATGGGAATGGCTGAGCTGATGCACCACAGGGCAGAAATCCCCGTGGAAATGTTGTTAAAAGCCGTTATTTCCTCATTTTGCTAAATACTGGGCTTTTCTGCGAGTGCCGTCTGTAGACTTTGGGTGTGAAATGTTAATGGCAGCACCTTCTAGTTCTGTTTTGGGTGGGATTCTGGGACACAGGGTGGGTTTCTTGGGGTTGTGCTGTGCAGGGACAGGAGTTGGACTTCGATGCTCCCTTCCAGCTGAGGATATTCCATGATTCTCTTTTTTTTTTGCTGTGCAGAGCAGGGCTTGATTTGAATGAGGGGAACATCGTGTTTGGGGACAAGGAGCCTTGATGATTTCATTTGGGGTGCTGCTGTGCTCCAAATAAATGGCAAATAAATGGCAATCAATTCCAGCTAGGCAGAGGAGCAGGGGGGTGGGCTGGAGGGAGGGAAACACATTCCAAGTGCAGCTGGAAAAATGCTGCTCCAGGTTCCCAGCGCCTGGGTTATTCCTGGCCAGAGCTAATGATGATGTATGAGCTGCACAGAACACTCTTCATCCTGACACCTCTGCTGGAGAGGTCTGTGGCATTATTCTCACTAGGTACAGGTGGGAAAATTGATGCACGAGGAGAGAAAGTTTAGCCAAAGCAGCAGAACTGGGGAGGAAATGTTGCTGTCCTGAAGCAGAGTCAGGCTTTGCCTCGCAGGAGCCTTTCCCAGCTCCTGGAATTTGCTGGTGCTTTGGTTATTAAATCAAGCCCTGCTGTTTTGGAAGGTCAGCAGGTTTTATACCCCTTGTTCCTGTGTAATTCCTTGTCTGGTGGCTTCCATGGGATGCCACAAAGGGCTCTTAACCCCACGTCCCAGCATCTGCTGTGTGCTGCCAGGGAGAAAATCAAACACGAGTTTATCATCATCATCATCTCCCTTCTGCCGAGCAGCTGCTGGCAGTGCCACGTGCCAGTGCTTTAACTCTCACAGAGCTTGTTGAGGAATTTTTGAGGGTTTTTTGGGCGATGTCAAAGCTTCTTAGAGCACCCTGAAAAGCCCTGGGAAAGAGCGAGGCCCGTGGCTGGTTTGGGATGTGGTGTGTGGATGGGGTCACACCTCTGTGTGCAGGGTGCCCCATCCCAGGGACACTGGCACCCCTTTTCTCACCTGCTTCTGGGATAGAATCCTCATTTGAGCACGGACAAACCAAGTTTAAGGGCTGAATGACACCAGGGCACGCTGCCTGCTCCTGAAATGTATCTGTGTCCCTTTCTGGTTCCTCTCTCAGGGTGCCAAACTCTGCATTCCTCTGTCTTGTCCCTGTTTCCTGCCCCGTCTCTCTCAACTATTAGCAGCTGAAACCTGTTCCTTGCAGTTTGTGGGGTTTTTTTTCCTTATTTTTCCTTGCATGGGTCCTGCTGAGCCACTCTGCACCAACCCAGGGATCTGCCAAGGCTGTGCCTGACTCTCATTTTTTTGTCTGTTTTATGTAACACCGCCGCTCCTGCCCTTGTGCCAGGGGAATGCGCTGGCCAGGAGACACCCAGCAAGGAGGAGTGGGGTCAGCACCAGTGGGAGCAGGGATAAACCCATGAAAATCCACAAAAATCCACAAAAATCTGGGAAATCCTGTGTTGGACAGGAGCATGTGCCTCCCTTCCTGAGCCGCTCTTTTCCTTGGCTTCTCTTGGTGCCTCTCCAAGGTGTTGGCTCTGCTGCCTCCCTCAGCTTCTCCATCACCCTGGGAAGAGCTGGATGGAGGCACAGAGGGGGAAAAAGGGCTCTGCATGCCTGCCCTGCCCTCCTGAGATGCTGCACAGATGGCCTGAGCAGTTTGGGGAGCAGATTCTCTTCGTTTGTGTAAAGGCAAATAGGCTTTGAAGTGCCTAAACTGCTGCAGCAGCAGTGATGGGGGAAATCAGGGGGTTTTGGGGGGATTGTTATTAGGTTTGCTCCCTTCAGTTGCAGCCAGAGGTGGTGGCACACACACAGGGGGATTCTCTGAGTGCTCCCACAGCCCTGGTGACGTCCTGAGCTGTGGCATCGTGGCCCAAACCTGTCCAGCATCTCCCAGCCGTCGCTCTGGAGGTGATATCAGCTCTCTTTTGGGAAGCTTCTCGCTCATTAAGGGGTTTATCACCTGCAGAAGTCACTGGGGTGGAAAGAGCCATTTCTGCCCGGTGGAAAATCCCTGCCATTTATTCCGTGAGCTAAAGGTCAGGCTGGCAATCTCCCTGATTTAGATAAAATAAGAAACCCTCCTCTCTCTGCTTCCTGGGCTTGCTGTGGAGTGCTTTTTGTTATCCCAGTGTTGCTGTGGGAGGGAGCAATGGGCTGGGGAGATCGTGGAGCTGGTTCCTTGCTCACTCAGAGGCTCCACTCACGTCCCCACCCCACGCTCAGACACTGCTGCTGCCCACCACGAGCTGATTAAATGCCAAGCAGGGAAGTTAAGGAGAGCTCGAGATTCCCACTGCAGCTGTGCACGGTGTGGCACAGCCCAGAATTCCAGTCAGGCTAAAATCAAATTAAAGTTTCCCAGCGTGATGTTTGAGGAGGAGGAGGAGGGAGGAAAAAAAAATAATAAAAAAAGAGATGGGATAAAAGAAAAACTCCAAACAAAAAGAGCCCCCCGCAGAGTTCATCTGGTGGATGGAGTTACATTAAGTGAATGGAAATTAAAGGCTTTTCATAGAGATCTTCAGTATAATTTGATGGAAGACTTTAATTATTTCAAAGTGCCTAAGAAAAGGAGCTTGCAATGATTTTGAGAAGGGAGGGGGGAGCTCTCATAAAAATATCTCTCTTCAGCAGCGTTTTGAGCTGTTGTTGGGCTGAAAGGCTGCTGTCAGCTCCAAGAGAGGGATTTGAAAATCCCGTGCCCCCCATCCCTCCCCAGAGAGCAATTCCTGCCTGAGTGGCAGCAGCCTGGGAAGAGAGGGACAGGGAGCGAGAGGAGGAGGCTGCAGGAGGAGCAGAGACTCCTTTATCAGCCTTCCCAAGGCACGGGGGATGGAGAGGGCTCCTGGCTGGGAATGTGAGGAGGGTGGGATGTGGGGAATTGGGATCTCTCGTGGAGGTTCAGGCAGAGAGAGCATCCTCTCCTGGGCACCCCGGGGATGTGCTCCATTGTAGTCGTTGTGCTGAGGTTGTCACTCATCCAACTCTTGCTTGGACAGCTCAGGAATTGATGAGTCCTTGTCCAGTCTCCAGGTTGACATAAATCCAGGGATCTGGAGACTGTCCATTCTTTCCCTGGGATTTGGATGCTCTGCTGCTGCCTCCAGCCTGGCTTGCTTTGAGGCAGAAATGTGGCCTCTTTGGGCTTTGAACACTCAGTGTTTGCATCTCCTCCTCTTCCCCAGCCACTGAGGTTCCTGTCTCGACCTCGCTGTGCCCCTCTCTGGGCCAGGGAGGGCAGGAAACTGAAGCACTGGGGGCAGGGCTGTATGGAATCACGTTTAGAATCCAACATTCAGGTTGGAAAAGACCTCCAAGATCAAGTCCAAGCTGTCTGAACCCCAGCTTTTCAGCAGCCCAGAGCACTGAGTGGTTCCTTGGGCACCTCCAGGGATGGGGACTCCCTGGGCAGCCCATTCCCATGCTGTACAATCCTTCCAGTGCAGGAATTCTTCCTGACCAGGAATTCTGCCACCCAGCCATGGACCTCACTGCTCCTCTCTGAGCTTCTGCAGGGCTGAGACTGGAGCAGAGTGGCCGAGGCTGGTGGAGTTGACATCAAGGAATGGATCTGAGCTGGCCTGAGTTGAAATGCCATGGAAAGCCAGCTGCTCTCCCTCCTGCAGATCCAGGATCCCACAGATGCTGTGGTGGAGGGTGGCAGCGAGGACTGGCAGTGGCTCAGTGAAACCTGGAGCCTTGCCTGGCTCCCCACGGCCCAGGAGCTGTGCAGCACCAGGCATTTCCCACTGAATTCAGGGTGCCTTTCCTTGCTGTGCCTCTCCCCCTCCCTTCTGATGGTCCTGAGGTTGATTTGGGGGTTTTGTGGGAGCTCTGAGTGCCCCAGCAGTGCCTCAGTGTCCCCTGTGGCACATCAGGCTGTGAGCTGGCCGACAGCACCGCGCTCCTCTGCGGGGATGCCCCGAGGACAAACCCTGCCAAGGGAGTTGAGGGCAGAGGGAAAAACACACCCAGCTTGGATAAATAGGGGAGATGGGGGTAGGAACGGTGGGATCCATTGCCAGGGAATGAGTTCCAGAGCAGGGGAAGGCAGGCACTGCTGCCTCCTCCCCGAGGAGGGGTGTTTGGCAGGCAGCTGGCAGAGAGGGCTGGTAGCCATGGGGATGGGAGAGAAAGGGGATGCTCGGATGCAGGTGGGAGTCAGGGAAAAAAGGACAGGCACTCATCAACCTGGCTGCACAGGCAGCACAGGAGGTGAGCTGCTTCCATTTTCAGCGTTGCTGATGAGCGCTGCCAGGCTCGGGGAGGCATCAGGGTGAGGCAAATCCAAGCAGGGAGCTGTTGGGATCAACATCCACATTTTGAGGGAGATGAACTCTGTTTTAGGGGGCTTGGATGACTGCAGTCGTGCAGGGGAGAGGGAGCAGGCAGGGGACTTCAGGGAGAAGCTGGATCTGAAGGGGATTTGGGTGTTTGCAGCCCTAATGAGCGGCTCCCTGCGAGTGCTGCTCGGAGAGGTCCTGCAGGACGGAGAATCTGAGCCTGGTCAGGGGCCTGAGTTAATCCAGCGCCTCAGTAACAGCAAACTGTGCGCTATTTATTGCTGAGAGTGTTGTTTTGGGTGGGTTTTTTTCCCCTTGATGTGTCAAAGGCTTTCTGCACCAATTGTTCTTTGCTGCGTTCCCTTGCTGAAGCTGCTGCTGGAGGAGAAGGAGTCTGTGCCGTGTGCTCAGCCAGGCTCCTGCGCCGTGTCACTGCGGGAGTTTGGGCTCTGCTTCTCACCATTTCCATTCCATGGTATCAGCATCCAGCCCCGTCCCTCCCACGCCCCATCTCCTGTGCCATGGGGTGGAATCGGAGCCCTTTGCGAGCCCCCACGGGTGATGCCCAGATCAGGGGCTGAAATCCAGGTGTGAAAGAGCCCTCCTGATGTGCTGCCAGCCCAGCTGTGCTGGTGGGGTGGGGTGGTGAGGGCAGAGAGCATCCTATGGGTTCAGGGCAGGGACTGTTCCCCCCACCAGGAACCACCCGGTGAGGTGCTGGTAGCTGGTTTTGGTTTTAATTTAAGGCTCTATTTCCACACTCCGGGCTGCCCTGGCTCTCTTGATAACTGGGGTCGGCATCTCGCTGTGCTCTCTGAGGGTTTGTTGTTGTTGGAGCAGCAGCATTTCCTGGGGGTGGCAGAGAGGGAATGGCCCCCTGATGTGAGTGATTTAATTCAGCCTGAGGATGGAGGGGAGGAAAAGCTGCTCCAGCTCAGTCTGGGGGTCTGATCAAGCTCCTTCCTCCACCTCCAGTGCTGTTCTCTCCCACCAGCAGTATGGAAACTACTTTTGGGAAGGAATAATGTGGATTTTAGAATTAACAGCTTTTCTTTTTGGGGGCAAGGGGAGACTCAGAGGCTGCCATTTGACAGCAGTCAGCAGCAATCAGCTGGGCCGGTGGCTCCTGGGCAGCTGGAATAGTTTGGAAGCCTGCTGGGCTCCAGACTGCTCCAAAATGAGCTGTGCTGAATCACAGCCACTCCAAACTCCCTCTGCTTGGAGCGGGGCTGAGGTGAAGTGAATTCCAGAGGGTGGGGGAGTAAAACCCAAGTGGTTCCCATGAGCTGGGGAGTTAAGGCAGCCTGGAGAGTCGTTCCTGCCTCGTGGCTGAGCTCAGCAAGCTCTAATTGATGATTTTCCCTACATTTAGGGCATGCATAAAGTCCTTCCCTGGTGGATTCATTGGTGCCTGATGGGAGCCGAGCTGAACACGCAGCCCTTCCCTCTGTGAGGAAATCTTTCTCTCCTCTAGCAGACTCTTATTTCATGAAACCCAGAGAAACCAGGAGTTTTTTACGAGCCTGCATCCCCACGAAATTTGGCTGGGAGCTGGCCATCCTATTCCAGATTGATTGAGGATGGGCACAGAAATGGGTGTTGAAAGCTCAGCTGTTTAAGCCTCTTTTTTCTCTGTTGTTGAGACACAACCAGCAGTGCCTGGATGAGAAAGAACAAATTCGGGATGTCACATTCCCGAGTCCTGTTGGCCCATCTGGGCAGACAGGCTGTGACTTTGGGCTTGGGGGTGACAGCTGGGGTCTGGATGGATTACAGGTCATGATGCAAACGTTGACATTGGGCTGAGCCTGGTTAATGAGGACAATTTATGACAGAGCTGGAGGAGAGTGATGTGATGAGGCTTTTCAGAGCGCTCAGCTTGGGCAGAACTTTGCACTTCCCTCATTTAACCGGAATTGATGTTAAACCAGAGATGAGAACAACTGCAAAGCCAGCCCTGGGAAGGGCTGCTCCTTGCTCAGTTTGGAAATTGGACATCAGTGATGAGGATGAGCGCTCTGGGAGCAGTTTTGGGCATGCTGCTGAGCCAGGAGCAGGGCCAGCCCGGTTACAGCTCACCTGGAGCAGCAGCGAGGCAAGGTGGGCACGGAGGATTTGTCCAGGGGACAAATTTCTGATGCTGAGGCTGTGTCCCAGGCCTTTGTGGGGCTCTGTGTCACACTTTGTTAACGGGGCCAAGTGATCTTTGCTCGCTGCACGCGGAACCCCTGGAGGAAGCCCACGGCTGTGGTGTCACTCCTCATCTTGTACCACGCTGCAGACAGGAAAAGTTTTACTTCAGGGAGTAAAACCTCCCCAAGTGTCTGTGGGATTTGTCCCGTGCTTGGCTCTTTGAATGCTGGCTCCATTTGAATCACAAGATCACGGAATGGTTTGGGTTGGGAGGGGCTTCAGAGCTCATCTCATTCCACCACCAAGGTGTCAAGGGACACCTTGCCCCGGACCAGGATTCAGAATCAATGCTGAAAATTTCTGTGGCAATGGGGTTTTCTTCAGGGCTGCCTTTGGGGTGGTTTTCACGGCAGTACAAGCCCCATTAGCACTTTTGGGGATCTCTGCTCCCCTTGAGTGTAGAAAAGCTGGGATTTCCTGCGGGAGTGGCTCTGCCTGGGGAAGCTCCCCTTAGCAAAACAGGAGAAATGGTGAATAACTCAGGCAGAACCACACAGAAAGTGTGGAGCTGCCCTGGAATTGTGTGTGTGAAGTGCCCAGATATTGGGGAATCAGAGGACAAAGCAGGCAGAGAGTTTTATCTCGAGGCTTACAAAACTCGAGTGATGCTCGGTTCCACAGCACTCCTTGCATCACCAGGCAAGGAGCCCAAACCTCCCATTATGCAAAAGGTTCCCCAAACCTTAAATAAACCCACGGAAAGGCCACGAGACAGGGAGGAGGGGAGCGTGGTGAGGAACAGAGAGGTGCCAGAGCCAAGGCTGGTGGAGACAAGTCATGTCTGCGAGTGAATTTTGTGTGCTGCTGCTGTGGTGAGGGGAAAAGCTGAGCAGGTTCCTGCCAAGGATGTGTGTGTGAGGGTTTCTCTGGTCTCCTGCCCAGCAGTGTATCGACAGGCAGGAGAGGAAAGCTCCTTTTGTCAGCCAACATTGCCTCTCTCCTGTCCTTTCCCCATCCCTGCTCCGGGGATGCTCCTCCTGCTGAGCCAGGAGGGTGAGGGCTCCTTTCCCAGGGAATCTCTGTTGGATTAAAAGCAAATCCGACTCCCTCAGGCTCATGTCCTCACCAGGGAGAGAGGTTAGCAAATAATATCCCCAAAAACTGCTGAATTCTCCACTTGTCTGGCTGGTATTTCCCCTAGAGCCAGAATTCCCCTCTTTTACATGGGATTTGGTGTGTGGTTACAAGCAGCAGAGGAAAAGTGCCAGGGCTGCCCGTTCTCCTCCATCCCTCTGGGTTTTGGGTGTTTCATCTCAGCAGCACAGGAGCACTGCACCCCTAATTAGTGCTCTTTGCTGGTAATTAATCAAACCCATGCTTTCCTGGCCTGAAATCTTTTTTTTCCTTCTTCTTGTCACTTTTGCTACAAGCAGGATTGAAAGCCTCTCTCATGCAAAATAATGCCTTTAATTGCAACTTCACATCCAACGTTGGACTTTGATTCTGCCTTCCTGTGCAAGACTATTTATTGCTGCATTCTTCTTTTGCATCTGCTGGTTGTGTGCAGCTGTGCCGTTGCATGAGCCTCTCCCAGCTCCTGTATTTTCCTTCTATCCTATTAATTTTGCAGGTTTCCTCGCTCCCTTGCCCCCAAGCCTATCACCCCTGTGCTTTCTCGTGCCTATTCTCAGCTTGGCATCTGTCCTCATTCCCACCTCCTTCCCCGTGCATCTGCTCCCTGTCATCCAAAGCACCCCCAGCAATCCTTGCTCTGTTAAAATACACAAAAATCCTCTTCAGCCATTCACAAATTTCCTCCTCCTATCCTCAAAATCCAGGCTTTTGGAGCTGGGATGGATCAAAATGTTCTTTGGGTGCTAGATGGGAGATTAATCTATTTGTTTCACTCACAGTTTTGGCAGCAATAAAAAGGAGCAAACCCGGCTTTTTGGCCATAAACCATTTCTTGCGGGTTGGTTTGGTAGAAGCTGCTTTGTTTTCCTTTCTTCTCCCTCTTGAATCTGCCAGGGACTCTAAGTTAAACAAATAGATTAATCTTCTTTCTGTAGCCCAGAGATCAGGTTGATACATTTAAGAGCTTTTTTCTCCCTCTAGACTCCTGAGATGTTCACAGATCCGATTCATATTTTAGAACTTCCTTCATGTGTAAAGAGCCTCGTTGGTAGCAGCAATTCTTCACTAACAGCAAACAGGGCTTCGTGCTCCTTGGGTTCCTTTTCTTCTCAGAGAGCTGAAAATTTTCCATCGGAGCCTTTTCTGATAAAAGGAGGGGTTTTTTGTTGGTTTTTTTTTTGGTGGAAAAAGAGCAGCCTTTGGAGAGGTGGGGGAGAACCGCCTGAAACCTGAAGGTCTCCATCAAAAGGAGAAAGTTGGTGTTTTGTGAGACTCAGTGTGCTGAAGGTTGGATCACTGCGAGCAAAACCAGCTGAGAGCAGCTTCCCAAAAGTGTCTCCACTCAGCAAAACAAAAATGTGGCACAACGGGAAAAGCCGTGGCTTTCGAGGAGGGGAGGATGGGTTTGTGAGCAGCTCTGCTGTGATCAGGGGCGATGCACCGAGTGCAAGGAAACCTCAAAAAAGGGATGTTTTGGAGTAGTTCCTTCTGAATGCAGTGCTTGGCACGTTGTAAGTGCAGTCCTTGGGGTTCTGAGTGGGTTTTTCACCCGCTGTGTGCACTCACAGCGTGGTTTTGTAAGAGACAGGCAGGAAGGTTTGGAAGAATTAAAGGTTTAATGCCAGCCAGGTGCTTGGATCTTGCCCTGCCCAGGGAAAGACGTTTTGCTAAAATTGCTAAAGCTGTGGGACACCTTCCACTATCCCAGGTATCTCCAAGCCCCATCCAACCAAGCCTTGGACACTTCCAGGAGTGGGGCAACTCTGGACCATCCATTTGAAACAGCCACAGTGGTTTGTTCCCTATCGGAACAAAACTCAGACTCCAAAACTCAATTTTTATCCATTTCTCAGTGTGAGACCTTTGCTGTTTTAAAGCCTTTTTCCTGGTTAAGCTTTTGATGAATCCAAGGCTCCGGCTGTGCTCATTTATTCAGAGTTTCTCTGCAAGCAGACTTGTTGAGCAGCTCAGATTCTGCTCACCTCGGAGTGTCCCCAGGCCACCTCAGCTGGAGAGATCAGTTTGCATTTCCCCTTCCATAAATCCCCTCCTGTACTGCTGTGTGCAGTGCAAACTCTGCTCTGTCCCTCACCGGAGGTGCTTTAATGGAAGTGAAGGCCCACAGAGCGGGCAGGAGTCTTCTGCTGAATAAATGGGGCACAAAATGTGGCAGGAGAGCCCCTTTAGGTGGGAAAAATCAGCTGTACATGGAAGGGTTTGTGCCTGCCAGGGCTGGGGAGGCAAACAGAGCTTTCCTTGCTTCTTTGGAGATGATTTTTGAGCTGCCCAGAATCTTTATCCAAGGCAAACAACCTCCAGCCTTGTATTTTGTGCTCAGAATGGTCAAGGATTGAGGTGCTGGCTGTGGGATGAGAGGAGCAGCACTGCTGTGGCCAGCTCTGGCCCCTGTTTAATGCCATCCTTCCCTTCTCCTCCCACCTGCAGCCTCTCCTCTTCCCCCAGCCTGGTGGTGATTTTTCCTTTCAGACAACAGCTCCAAGCCAATTAAGAGTGTCTCACACTGTGGGAGACCACGGTGCTTTTAACTGCTATTGTTTGTTAATAAAAATAAATCGTGGGCACCAGGCAGGGAGGGAATCCCACATGGCCTCGGTTTTCTCTTTTCCTTGTGGTTTTTTAATCAGTGGATGGTCACAGCCAGGGAGGTTTTGACAGGTGATAAGGGGAGGTGATGCCTTAGGTTTTAACTTTTGTATTTTCAAATTCTGTACTGCTCAGAGTGTAACTCTGAAGTTCCTTGGAGCCTGTAATTCCTGCTCTCTCGTACTGGGCAGACAGAACAAAGCCTCTCCAGGCTTTGCCTTCAAGGACAGCCAGGCTGTTCTAGGCCCAAAATGTGTAAACCAAAGATTCTAAGGGGGGCAAGCTGAGGGGAGTTACATCGCTAAAACTGGGGCTTTAATTGGAGAATTAACCCTGATATGCAAATGATCCAAACCTATAAAAGTGTGAAGAACTCGTGACCTGGGGTCCATCTTGGGGTCCAATTTTTGGAAGCAGCCTCTGGCTCCCCCAGGGTGTACCTTGAAGGCCCTTCAAATAAATACCTGTCTTTATTCCCTTCCTCTTGTCTAGTCTCTGTTTCTAGGTGGCTGCAGGAGGCATCACAGGGATGTGCTGGTGTGTTTGATCCTGGGTGTCCCCATCCTCTGTGCGAGGTGCAGATCATTGCTCAGCCTCGCTGCTGGGCTGGGAGGCAAAACTGGGGCTGTGCTGCTGCCAGGAGCAGGAATTCCTGGCAGAGGGATGGGGCAGCTGGAGCAGCATCCTCCCTGTGGCAGCAGAGGCTGGGGGAGCTCATCCAGCCCAGGTGGCTCTGCCAGGGAGGGTGAGCAGGGGCACACCAAACACCCCACAATTTCAAATATCGAGGTGTTTTACGCCCAGTGCTCTGTGCATCCATCGTGTTGTGTGTTTGCTCAGCAGGAACAGGGTTTTTTTTGTTGAAAGCTTTAAAGGAGGGCAGAGAGAGCACCGCAGCTGCATCTCCCAGGGCTTTGCACTGCCTAAATTCCTGAGCAGAGACCCAGCTCAAACCCACTGCCAGGACCAGTGAGTCTTAATGCTGCCAGGTCGATGCTGTAATGGGACTTTTGTGAGTGTGGCTGAGGGGGCTTCCACACTCATAATTCACTTCTTGGTGCAGGCAGAGCTCTCCAGTATTGACAGAGGGCTGATAGGTGCAGTGATAAACCTGTGGAGGGGAGGATAATTGAATACAGACGTCCTGTGACTGAAGTCTCCTTGTGCTCACGGGCTCAGGGTTGATAATGCTGGGGGAAATCTCACTCTGAGATAGCCCAGGCTGGGTGAGGAATTAGGATGGGGACACGCTGCTTTTATCTCTGAGCAATGATAGGAAATTTGATCAGGCTTTGCTAATTCTGGGGAGGATTGAGAAGGGTGAGATGAGAGGACTCGAGGCTGGGGAGAGAGGAAGTTAAAGAAAATAATCCACAGCAACAAGAAATGTCAGGAATACATTCGTCCTTCTGCTTCACTGCCTCCAGAATTCTTTTTCTCCTTGAAGTTTTCTTGCTTCTTTTTCTGGAAGTCACGAAGGGTGGAGGAAAAAAATGGAGAAGAGAGGGATAAAAGAACACGGCTAGGAGAATGAAAATGAAAAAAAAAAATCCATTTTATGTATCAGCTGAGCAGGTGTTTATCACTAATATCACCTTCCCTGGGCTGTCACCTGCTCTGGGGTTACCTGACTCTCCTGGAGAGGTGTGATGTGATGGAGAGCCCAAGGTTCCTTTTATCCCCTGACACCTGGGGAAGGGAGATACCACAGCTCTGCCTCTCACCCTGGGTAAATCCATCCCTGGCACTGGTGTGAGGACAAAGAGAAGGGAGGCAGCGAGCAAAGCAGGCTCTTTAGCGCTGATGAAATCTGAAAAAAACGAGACGTGGTTTTTATAGGAACATAGAAATTGCCAGACTGGAACCGAGCTCTGCTTCATGTTGTTAAGTATCTTTTTTAAGCACTGGCTGCTTCCAGAGGCTGTGTGAGGAGCCTTGCCCCAAGGGCTGATCCTTCCAGCCCTCAAAAATGGGGAATTCACCAGGTTCCTTGCACTGCAAAGGGTTTACACCCCATCCGAACATTCTTTTGTATTTTTTCCCCCCAAATTTACCCCTGTAATTTCAACCATTCATTCTCTTTATGGATGTCGATCCTTCCTTCAGCCTCACAGAGGTTTTTTTGACTGCGACAATACCTCGTGGTAATGATTTACCCGTGCTAATTATGCCTTTTTTTTTTTTTTTTTTGCCGAGCGAAACATATTGGTGGTGGTTTTAAATGGAGTGATTTTTCAGTTTAATTGAACTCACATCTTTGTGGCCCCGGGGCAGGCTGGCAATGGAGCTCTCCCCTCCCCCTGAGACACTTTCTGGAGCCCAGCAACAGCCACTTGTTGCGATGTTTTTGAGGTTTTTCAGGTTCTTCCCTCCTCGCCTGCTCCATTTAAACCCGAGCAGCTCCGCAGATGAAGAAGAGAGCTCTCTTTGCCCATCCAAAGAATGAAAAAGGCCCCTGTTAAGTTGTTTATTGATATTTCCCGACAGTTTCCCCCCAATCCCTCGCTGCTCTGCAGCTGTTGGATTTGTTGTCTCAGCTGTGAGCATCACTCCAGCTCTGCTCGAGCTGCGTTTTCTCACCACTCATCAAGCTTCTGCTGAGGCAGGGAGAGATCCATCAACACCAAAGCCCCCTCCAAACTCCTGCTCGGGTAACAAGAAAAATCTGCCTGGAGAAGGTGGAATCTGCTGCCAGGTTTTTCCAGGGTGTTTGTGGTTTCTCAGCTCGCGGGTGAAGGCGTGGAAGGAGGGGTTGGGGGGGCTGCAGCGTGGGGTTGCGTCGGGATAAAAGCAACACGTTGTGGTTTTTGGGAAGCCTGGGCTTGGCACTGCTTTCCAGGGCAGCTGGAGATGCTGAGCCCTGCCTGGCTCTGGGGCTTTGTGGGGACAGATGTGGCAGGAGCGGGTTCTGCAGGGTGATGGTGATTTTGGAGGTGTGAGCAGAAATCGCTGGCGCAGGTTGCTCAGAGGAGTTGAGGCCCCTGGATCCCTGGGAGTGTCCCAGGACAGGTTGGACGGGGTTTGGAGCAGCCTGGGATGGTGGAAGGTGTCCCTGCCCATGGCAGACGGTCTTTAAGGTCCCTTCCTGCCCAAATGACTCCATAATTCCACGAAATAACAGCAAATTCCTTGAGTGTCCTTGTCAGGCTGTGCAGAGAAGTGGCTGCTTTTCAGGGATGTCTTCATTATCTCCGTGGCAGCTTCAGCAGAGGGGGTTTTTTTGGGTTTTCTTTTTGTGGTTTAACATTTTATTCTGCCTTTTGGCTTTTGCTCTCCTGTCTAAGGGGTTTTTTTCTGCAGAGATCTCCAAATACCAGGACGCTGTGGTGATAGCAGTGAAGAAGAGCACCAGCTCACACAGTCATTAAAAATGTATCAGCAGTTTCAGAAGCAACTTGCTCCCTCTCGGAGGCAAATCGTCCATAATTCTGCTTGGTATTTAGAGACTTTTATCTCCAGAGAGAACACGAAACTCTCCAGTATAGCTCTGATTTATTTTATTCTCTTGAATTTTTTCAGAGCCGAAGATAAAAAAAAAAAGGGGGGGGGCTCAGCAGAAAAAGAATTCCATATTTGTGCTGCACGCAGGGGTCAGCTCGTGATCCAGCAGCTGCTTCTCAGCAAGGCACCTCCCACCCTAAAGGACCCAGGGAACTCTTTCCCAGCCATCCCACTCTTTTTTTGGGGGAGCAGATTGGGAATGCTCCACAGACAGCTGTCCATCAAGCAGGCTCTCCCAGCCTGCTGTCAGCACAGGAAAGAGGAGCCACTAAAGCAGGAGCTGTGAATGCACAGCTCCTGACATGTTCTCAGTGGAAACTTCAGCAGAGGAAGTTGGTTTGATTTATTTTCAGCCAGCTGAGGATGAGTCTGGGATAAGTCATCTTCACAGGCACGAGAATTAGTGTGGCAAGCTGCTAAATAGCTTTGTGTCTTCAGGGTTTTTTTGGCTTCTGAGGTTTTACATGGGTGTTGCACGAAGGGAAGTTCTCCTCCTCCCCTCTCTGGGTGGAATTTGGGGCTGCACTGGAGTGGATACCCCAGCTGTAGCCACACCTCACTGGTGCACCTGGGTGGAACCTCCTGTTCTACAGCATCTCCTGGGGAGATGAGGGACAGGCAGATGCACCTTGCAGCTGGAAGGCAGCTTGGGAGGATGGCGAGCTCAGCAAGGCAAAAATGAACGTGCAGTGAGGGCGTCTGAACTGTGCTCACCTCCCTTTAATGCCCGAATTTAGGGAGGAGGTGACAAGCGGGGCCTGGGCAGATGCAGAGGGGTGTGAGGACTGAAATACCTCTTTGTTCATTTGAGAGTGACTTCGATGCTGGGCTGGGAGGAAAATCCTGTCTCTCCTTCCCTCCTTCCCCTGAATCTGGAATCCCAGCACCTGTGCAGGTGTGCTGGTGGGGAGGCATCCTCGTGTTCCTCTCCCCAGGTGTTCTGCAATCACCTCCAGCAGCCAGATGGTCCGTGGGCACGGCTTGTAGGATCCCGTGTCTTCTGCTGTTTGACAACCCCCAAGGTGCATTTCTATAGCTGACAGCTGTTCCCTGGGCCCGTGCTCCAAAATCCAAGGCCTCCTGAGGGGTGGGGAGTGCGTGAGGTGGAGCAGCATCCCCCTGTGCTCCATGTCCTGGGTAATTAGAGCCCCGCCGCTGCCGGAGCAGAGCTCAGCGGGTGCCTTGGATTTATTGCTCAGCTCTGGTTAACTCCGAGCTGCTGATGCACAGGCAGCTGCTGCTTCCCTGGGAATCTCCTCAGCAGCTTCTCCAGCAGGCTGCAAGCAGGAGGAGTGGCCTTTGGGGTCTGTCTCTCAGAGCAGGGAGTCACAGGAGGCTTTCCCCTTTCCCATAGGAATGGTTGCTGCTCGTGCACTTTGTCTTTGCGGAGTCTGGAATGAGAACCACTCCTTTCAACCTCGTGGTTCACAGGATCACTGGGGTTGGAAAATCCCTCCCAGACCATCGAGTCCCAGCTGTGCCTCATCCCCACCTTGTCCCCAGCCCAGAGCACTCAGTGCCACATCCAGGAATTCCTTGGGCACCTCCAAGGATGGGGACTCCAAACCTCCCTGGGCAGTTCCAATCCCTGAGCACCCTTTCCATGGGGAAATTCCTGCTCATGTCCACCCTGAGCCTCCCCTGGCCCAGCCTGAGGCCGTTCCCTCTCCTCCTGTCCCTGTTCCCTGGGAGCAGAGCCCGACCCCCCCGGCTGCCCCCTCCTGTCAGGGAGTTGTGCAGAGCCACAAGGGCCCCCCTGAGCCTCCTTTTCTCCAGCCTCAGCCCCTTTCCCAGCTCCCTCAGCCTCTCCTGGTGTTCCAGACCCTTCCCCACCTCCTTTTCTTTCTCTGGACACTCTCCAGCCCCTCAGTGCCTTCCTTGAGGTGATGCCGTAGAGCTTTGGCAGGGAATGATGGGGATGCAAACTCCAGCACCCTCCTCGAATTTCAGGCAGGCATTTCCCTCCTGTTTGGCTGGAAATTGAGGGGTTTGCTCCCCTCTTTTCCCTGCCCTGGTCCTGGTCTGAGATTCCCAACCAGGTGCTTTAGCTGAGCTGTGGCTGTTCATCACCAGGGGCTGGCAAGGAAAGCACACTGGGGGTAGCAGTGCAGGAAGAAGGACCTAAAATGACCCAAAAAAAGAGGAAAACAGGACTGTGAACATTGGGGAGCAGCTTTAGAGCCAGAACTGAGCACGAGGGAGCTCTTTGGGTGTCAAACCTCAAGCTGCCCTCGCTGTCCTGCTGTCTCCAACCCCATTTCCACAAGGAAGGGATGTCTGGGTGTGTTTGTGTGTGTTCCACGAGCTCCAGCTCCACGTTCCGGGCTGTGAGCGAGTCTGACGTGATCCTGCTGTTTTGTCAATATCTTGGAAAGTTTGGAAATAACTGCTCCAAAGTGCTCAAATGATTCGTTGCTCCACAATCTGTCTCTGCTGCTGCCAGCACTTCTGAGTAACCAATTTCCCATGTGCTTAACCTTTTAGGGCTTCTCTTCCCCAGGAATTACTCTGGAACTCCCATCGAAAAGAGGGGGGAAAAAAATTTAAAGGAAATTGCTATTTGCCCTTCACAAAGTGAAGGTGGTTTACAATTCCCAGGTGGTTTTGGGGAGTTTCTGGCTTTTAAAAAATGAGTTGAGCATGCTGAAATCAGGATGCTCTTCCCGTGTGTGACTGACAGCTGAGCATGGACCCCTCAATTTTCTGGAATGGAGAGGATTGGGATGCAGGAGGCAGAGCTGCTGGTGGGAGGCATCACCCAGGAAGGGATCAAAGCCCAGGGAGTGCAGAAGTCCCAGGGCTCCCTGGATTTCTCTTTCTGTGGCCCTGCCTCTGCATTTCCCCTCTGCAACAGGGGATGGTCCCTGTGGAGAGTGCTGAGATAAGCTGGAGGAAGCCTAAATGCAATCTAAAAATAGATTAATTGGAAAATTGCGAGTGAAAGGCTGCGTCTTGCTCGGACAAAACTCCTGGTAACTTCAAAGGCAGATTAAAGACTTTGCCTGTGTCAGGACTTGGGTATTTGGCCCAGGAAGGAGACAAATGGAAGAGTGTGAGGATGTTTGCCAGCGAGCTGGGGAAGGGAGAGATAAGGTAACAGATGAAACACTCAAAGTCAGCATTTAAGGACATTGCTGCCTGTGGAGATAATTTTATCAACTCCAGAGACAACCTTTTTTTTTTTTTTTTTTTTTTCCTTATGAAGTAAAATCTGCCCTTTATGAAGCTGTTTAAAATGGTATTTGTTACAAATTTGATTAGCTGTGCTGCAGGAGCCTGCTGTGGGACAGCCAGTGCCAATATTCGTGCTGATGATGAGTTTGTGGATTTTCCACCTCCTGCCCTTCATTTTGGTGGTGTTTTGACTTTGGAGCTTGGAGTTCTGTGTGGTGGGGTGGTGAGGCTTTGTGTGAGGAGACAAAAAGATGCTCTTGGGTCTGGTGCTGAATTCTCTTGCTCCTGAAAGGGAGGGAAGGAGGTGCCTGGAATTGTGGCAAGGAATTGGTGAGGCCCAAGCGACTCCCTGCCTCCTAAACCCCTCCCTCAAATCACGTTTTGCTATGAAAATGTTTTGTCCCATCCTAAAATCAGAAGTCAGTATTATATAATGAGCTGCAGGCTGCTCTGAGTGGAAAGAAAAAGGGGGGGTGGGTGAGAATAAAAGTCAGAGATGTGACTCAATATTGATTTCCACTTGTTTTTGTTGAAACGCTAAAAATGCCAAGATGAAATATTTGGACTTTTCCTCATGTTTCTTTTCCTTTTTTTTTTTTTTTTCCTAAAATCTCTCTGCCCAGTTTGATTCCAATCCCTGAATAATTCATACTCTGTAAATAGCTTCCTCCTCCTCGGGTAAATGGAGCCTTTGTCCCCAGTGCTTGGAGCTGGGGGAGAGCTGGCAGAGCAGAGAGGGGCTCACGGCCGTGTTTTGTGTCTCCCTGCAGAGTTATGTCATGCCCAGACCACCGCAGGGCTCCATGAGGATTTATGGAAGATGCTCCGTGTCTTGGCGCCTCTGGTGCTCCTTCTGCTGTGGCTGATGCGGATCTGGGCCAGCCCCCACTCCCTGAGGATTGGTGAGTGCACACCTCGCTCGGGTCTGGCTCTGTCCAGTGCTTTTTGGGCACTCTGGAGGAGTTCTTGGAGGGGGGAATCCTCCCTGCCTTGGTGGGGTGTCCCCCTTCAGGTGGGGCTGAGCCTGAGCGAAAGGTTCTCTCCTTCCTCTTGTACGTGAAATGCAGTTTATGGTGAGTTTACACACTGAGCTCCTCCTGCGTTTTGGGAATGTTCTGTCTTTGGTTTGTAAATGAAATTGGTTTATGGTGAGTTTACACACTGAGCTCCTCCTGCATTTTGGGAATGTTCTGTCCTTGGTTTGTAAATGAAATGCAATTTATGGTGAGTTGACACACTTGCTGAAGCTCCTCCCTGCATTTTGGGAATGTTCTGTCTTTAGTTTGTAAATGAAATTGGTTTATGGTGAGTTGACAAAGTTGCTGAAGTTCCTCCCTGCATTTTGGGAATGTTCTCCTTCCTCTTGTAAATGAAATGCAGTTTATGGTGAGCTGACAACGTTGCTGAGCTCCTCTCTGTGTTTTGGAAATGTTCTCTTTAATGGTGAGTTGACACACTTGCTGAAGCTCCTCCATGCATTTTGGGAATGTTCTCTACTTCTTGTAAGTGAAATGCAATTTATGGCGAGTTTACACACTGAGCTCCTCCTGCATTTTGGAAATGTTGTCTCTTCCTTTTGTAAATGAAATGCAGTTTATGGTGAGCTGACAAAGTTTCTGAGCTCCTCTCTGTGTTCTGGAAATGTTCTGTCTTTAGTTTGTAAATGAAATTGGTTTATGATGAGTTGACAAAGTTGCTGAAGTTCCTCCCTGCATTTTGGGTACGTTCTCTACTTCTTCTTGTAAGTGAAATGCAATTTATGGCGAGTTTACACACTGAGCTCCTCCTGCATTTTGGGAATGTTCTCTCTTTAGTTTGTAAATGAAATGCAGTTTATGGTGAGCTGACAACGTTGCTGAGCTCCTCTCTGTGTTTTGGAAATGTTCTCTTTAATGGTGAGTTGACACANCAGTTTGTGGTGAGTTGACACACTGAGCTCCTCCTGCATTTTGGAAATGTTGTCTCTTCCTTTTGTAAATGAAATGCAGTTTATGGTGAGCTGACAAAGTTTCTGAGCTCCTCTCTGTGTTTTGGAAAGGTTCTGTCTTTAGTTTGTAAATTAAATTGGTTTATGGTGAGTTTACACACTTGCTGAAGCTCCTCCATGCATTTTGGGAACGTTCTCTACTTCTTCTTGTAAATGAAATGCAATTTATGGTGAATTTACACACTGAGCTCCTCCTGCATTTTGGGAATGTTCTGTCTTTGGTTTGTAAATGAAATGCTGTTTATGGTGAGTTGACACACTGAGCTCCTCCTTGCATTTTGGGAACGTTCTCTCTTTCCTCTTGTAAATGAAATGCAGTTTGTGGTGAATTTCCATATTTGCGTTGGTTTTCATGGTGTTGATGTTGCTCTTCCTGTGTAAATTCAAAGCCACCCCTCAAAGAGCCGCTGAGGAACCAAACTCGTCCGTGCCATGTCCTACCCACTCTCCCAAACTCCACATAAACTGAAATATTTCTGTCACAAATATATCAATGAGCAGGAGATGCTTTAGCCCAACCTGCCCTCAGTTCAGGGGTGCCACAAGAACTCTGATAATCCCAAAATACCCCATTTGCAAGGAAGCCCCATGAATTCAGGCTGCTTTGGGCTGTGTTAAAAAGCCTTCAGGAAGGGGCACCATCATTTTTCCTGGCTGCCTGTGTGGATTAGGGAACAGAAATGCATCCAGAAACCTCGCAATGCAGCTCACCTCTCAGTATTGACACTTTGCTCTGTTGTTTAGGAAGGGAACTGCCTCCCCTGGCTGTTCCCCCTGCAGCCACCCACTGCCTTCATTAACTATTTTGTTGCAGAAAAGCAGCTAATCTATTGCTGTCCCCATTTGCAGCTCTCACAGGTGACACACTTGAAGTAAAATTACCTCTCCCCTCTGCTGGTGGAGCATGAAGCAGCTCAGGAAATATGGGAGGGGAGGGTGTGAGCTGGCAGGAGCCTGGGAAGTGCTGTTTTATATCCCCGGCATCCCTGATTCATGTGGAGCTCTCCCCTCACACTCCCAGCTCTGCTGCCTGCATTTCTCCTTGATGGGAACATCCTTCCACTTGAGCCATCAGGCAGGGGTGGGGATGGATGGTGGATTATCAGCATGCTGGAGGTGAAAATCCTTCATTTTGCTTTGCATCCCATCTTTTTGGGGAGCGCTGCGGGGTTTTGGGGAGTGTGGAAAAATCAAGGAGCTTCCCCCTGAGAGCACAGAGCTGCAAACCTGGGGTCTGTTTGTTCCCCACCTCCCCAGAGGTGAAAGGTGAAGGTGTTTGAGGCCTGGGGCTGTGATTTTAAGCTTTTAAAGACTGGGAAACTCAAATCTGTGCAGCAGCCTCCAGGTGGGAATGGCAGCTGCCTTCCAGCTTGGCTTGGCCGGGGAGGGTTTTGATGAGCGTTGTTTCTTCGAGCCACAGTTTCCTTTTTACGGCGTCTCCAACAAAAAAGTTAATAAAAATAAAGTGCAGAATAAAAAGAGGGGGAAAAATATTACCAGCAGCCCTGAAATCATTCCCAAATGCATGCTTTTGGCAAGGCAGGGAGATATGGTATCTAGCAACATAAATCAGTGCTCTGCATGGGGAAGGAAAAACAGACCAGCAAGAACATTTAAATATTCAAAGAAAATGCGAGCTAACGTTTAAAACAATCCTGAAAACCATCTGATAACGGGCTGCTGGAATGCCCAGGGATGTGCTCGGTAATGGGAGGTGAGCTGGGCACTGCCAGGGTGGGTTCTTCACCAGAAAAATGAGATTATTGCCTGCAGCTCTTGGCTTCAGGCAGAAGGAGACACGGTGGTGCTGAGTCAGGGGCACTTGGCTTGTGAACCGAGCCCTGAGCTTCCCTGCTGCTGCTTTTTTGGGGTTTTGGGTGGATCTTGGCCCTGGCAGCCCTCAGAGGAGCGGAGAGGCAGCAGATTGCCTCATCTCTGAGCACACAGTGAATTTCTGCTGGCCTGGACAGGACCCACAGCGAGTGTTGCATTGCAGTGAGCTCGGGAGGCGTCATCTGTGCAAGAAATCGAGCAGAATGTGGGCTCCAGGGTGACCTTCCCCTGCCTGTGGCTGCAGAGGAGCAGCCTGGAGCCTACTGAATGCTCTGTTTCTCTCCTTGATACACAGATGGGGGAAAAAAAGCCATCAGTGCAAACCTGTTTTGTCAGCTTTAAACTGTTTGCTCCCTTCTGATCCAGCCCTGGAGAAAATCTCCTTGTTCCTGTTGTTCTGGAGGCCTTGGTGGGGAAATCCAGGTCTAAAAGCTTTATCCAAAATGGTGATGTTTTAACTAAGAATGTCTTTTGTCAGTCAGTTCCCTGCTCAGTCGGGGTCAATTATTATCTCCATGCACCTCAAAAGCTGGATCTGATCAGGGAGGGAAGGAGCAGGCAGGGCTGGGGATGTTCTCAGCAGCTTCAAGAGCTCTGGGAGGGAAGGAATTGCCTCCAGGCAGCCTGCAGCCCTTGGAAGAACCAATGCAAAGCCTCCCAAAACATCCTGGGATGCAGTGCTTGCCCTTGCACGGGTTGTGTAGCACCCAACCACCCCAAAAACCAAAAACTATCAGCTCCCTGCTGCCCTCCAGGGCGACATCTCCCCTGGCCCTGCTTTCCTGCAGGGTGGGAGCAGTGCTGGCGTTGTTTTTCTCCTGTTCACTCTTGCTTGAGGAAGTGTCAGGAAATTTGCCTGAGGTTATTTCCTGGGTTATTTCCTCGGGGAGCAGAACGTGGAGCCCTAAATTGGTGTTCTCTGGCTTGGTTCACTGCGTGCGCTAAAAAAGCTCGACTGAAATTCATGGAATTCCAAAATTCTGGAGTGCCTTAAGGGGCTGTGAATCTCCTGTGTCTGCTCTGATTGTATAATTACTCAATCCCGGATTGGTTTGGGTTGGAAAGGACCTTAAAGATCCTTTCTCACCCCCTGCCATGGGCAGGGAAACCTTCCACTGTCCCAGGCTGCTCCAACCTGGCCTTGGACACTTCCAGGGATCCAGGGGCAGCCACAGCTGCTCTGGGCACCCTGTGCCAGGGCCTCCCCACCCTCATATTATTCCTAATATCCAATCTAAACATCCTCTCTGTCAGCTTGAAGCCTTTCCCCTTGTCCTGTCACTCCAAGCCCTTGTAGAAAGTCCCTCTCCATCTTTGCTGCAGCTCCTTCAGGTCCTGGAAGGCTGCAGTGAGGTCACCCCAAAGCTTCTCTTCTCCAAGCTGAACAATCCCAATTCTCTCAGCTTTTCATGTCA
This sequence comes from Falcunculus frontatus, assembly GCA_013398115.1. Taxonomy (NCBI): domain Eukaryota; kingdom Metazoa; phylum Chordata; class Aves; order Passeriformes; genus Falcunculus; species Falcunculus frontatus. The sequence goes on from VZRV01007180.1 coordinate 311,364, forward strand.
AGAAAATGTTCTTGAGGATCCCCCAGAGCACGTGGAGCTGTGGGAAACCCCAGACATTTATCTGTGTGTGCTGAAGGAGGTGGGAAGAGGCAGACTGGAGCTTTTCCTGCATCCCTGTGTTTGTGTGGTGCCCCTTTATTCCCAGCCCATCCCTCTGTCACGGCCGTGGGTAGCAGAGCATCGTTCGTACGGCCCCGAATCCCCGTGTAATCACCCTCCTGAGCTGTTTGTGATGTGCTCAACCACTTTTGCAGTGAGTAAAGGCCCCAGAGCTGCCCTTTGGGGTGCAGTTTGTCCATAGATGTGTCTGAGCTTGGAGGGCTGAGGCAAGGGAAAAACGAGCATTGAAAACTTGAGGTAAAAATGAACGATAACAGCAGTGGAACTGTGGAGAGTTCAGTTCAGCTCCCTCAGGACACACAGGATTCTCCTGCAGGCACCACAGGGAAGATCCCACAAGGCAGAAATTAGCATTTTAAAGGGTGCTGGTGGCTCTGACAGATGAAGGTGCAGCCAGTCCCTGGGTGCTGGGGAAAGGAGGACGCTGATGGCAGCAGGTACCAGGTTCTTCCTCCCAGGTGTGGGGCTGAGATGATGGGGGGAACCCAGCTGTGCCTCTCACTGCAGGTGGGCAGAGTGTGGCTTTGTGGCAGGTTCTGTGCCATCCCCAGCTCCCCATCTCCCGCTCAAACAGCTTGAAGCTCCTCTTCTCCCTCCTGCTGGGAACACTGAACGCACACAAAGCACAGACTCCTTTCCTGGCGTAGCTCTGCCTTATCCAAGCCCTTTGGTGGATGATACTGATGGATCTGGGTTGAAGTGGCCGTGGATTTGCTGTTCCCCAGCAGAGGAATGGCCTTACCCTGGCTTTGAAGCCGACCAGGCTGCTGTGATCAGCTCAGAGCACAGGAGCAGTCTGCAGGGTTCACGTGGTGGTGCTGTTGCTGGAAAACCTTTCATTAGGATTTAATCCCAGCCTGGCTTGGGGAGTGGGGTGGGAGGAGGGTGTAGTTATTGGGATACAATATTAGTATTTCCCCCAGTATTAAAAACAGCCAGTTAGGTTCATTAAAGTGAAGTAGGTTTGTAGTTATTTATCATTTTGCTGCTGGAGAGTGGTGAGAGGTAGAGAAAAATACAATATTCATTTCCTATCTGCCCTTTTAATTTGGTTCTGATTATCCTTCTAGGAGAGTGATGTCTTATTTATGGGTTTGGAGTTATGTGCATAAATATTTTTTTTAATAAAAATCACCTGTACAGATGCCAGGCCTTTCAGCAAAGCCTGGTTTAGACTTAGAGTGGCTCACAGTCAGTTTGGGTGGGAAGGACCTCACAGATCACCCATCTCCAACCCCCTGCCATGGGCAGGGACATCTTCCTCTATCCCAGGCTGCTCCAAGCCCCGTCCAACTTGCCCTTGGACACTTCCAGGGATCCAGGGGCAGCCACAGCATCTCTGGGTGAATTTTCTCCTTGGATTCTTTGCAGTTGTCCCCAGGTGTTGCTGTGCTCCAGCCCTGGGAACAGTGGCTGCCACTGCCCCGTGTCCTTTACCCTCCCTGTCCTGAGCGATCTCGCTAAGGCCACTCATCCACTGAGGCTGCTCGAGGATAAAATGAGATGAGTTTTTCAGGAAAAGGCAACTGAAACTGTTCAAAGAGGGGCTGGTGACTGGTGCAGTCATTTATCTACCCTGTTCTTCTCTGGAATGCTCAGGTGAGAGGTGTTTCCTTGAAAGCTTTTGGCACAGGACACCAGGGCAGGGTGCTGAGGCTCAGCCGAGGTGGGCACTGGGTGGTCTCTGTGTGCAGGCAGGAGGTTTGCACACCATTCCCACTGAACCTGTGGATGCAGATTCTCCTGGGGCTGTGCTCAGCACCTTCTCAGCCTGCAGAGGCAGGAGCTCATTAGCACCATGGAAGTGTGAGCGAAAACTGCGGGAGGAGCGTGAGCGCTTCCGAGCGGGAACGGGAACGAGCCGCCAGCGGGTTCTCGAGGGGTGTGGAAATCCTGAGGGATGCAGAAATCCCGAGGGATGCAGGAACCCTGCACCCCTGCTTCGTTTGGCTTTGGTTTCCAGCAGTGAGAGAGCCCTGTTGGGCAGATTGACAGGACTGGCTACCAGAGAGGGAGTGAGTGATGGCTTCCTCCACCACAGAGGTTTCTGCATGAATTTTGGGTGATCAAGGTTTGGCTTAAAAACCAACTGAGCCTCATCCTGCAGGGAAACTGCGTGGAAAAAAGAGGAGTTTGGTGCAGAGCAGGGAAACTCTGTGGAAAAAAGAGGGGCTTGGTGCAGAGCAGGGAAACTGTGGAAAAAAAGAGTGGTTTGGTGCAGAGCAGGGAAAACTCTGTGGAAAAAAGAGAGGTTTGGTGCAGAGCAGGGAAAACTCTGTGGAAAAAAGAGAGGTTTGGTGCAGAGCAGGGAAACTGTGCGGAAAAAAGAGAGGTTTGGTGCAGAGCAGGGAAAACTCTGTGGAAAAAAGAGAGGTTTGGTGCAGAGCAGGGAAACTCTGTGGAAAAAAGAGGGGCTTGGTGCAGAGCAGGGAAACTGTGGAAAAAAAGAGTGGTTTGGTGCAGAGCAGGGAAAACTCTGTGGAAAAAAGAGAGGTTTGGTGCAGAGCAGGGAAACTCTGTGGAAAAAAGAGAGGCTTGGTTCAGAGCAGGGAAACTGTGGAAGAAAAGAGGGGCTTGGTGCAGAGGAGGAAGACTCCTTGGAAAGAAGAGGGGCTTGGTGCAGAGCAGGAAGACTCCATGGAAGAAAGAGGGGCTTGGTGCAGAGTAGGGAGACTCCATGGAGAGAAGAGGGGCTTGGTGCAGAGCAGGGCGTCTCCATGGAAAGAAGAAAGGCTTGTTGCAGAGAGGATGAGCTGCCCTGCAAGGGGAAGGTGTCCATGGCATCAGGCAGATGATGCCCAGCAGGGCAGTGCCCCTTGCCTGGCGTGGGAGGGCTCTGCCTCTCTCCGGGCTGCAGCTCTGCCACATAAAACATAATGAGCTCCCCGTCTCCAGCGGAGGAATCCAGCACTGTAATAATGTGAATAATAAATAATAAGCAGATTTATATTTTAGATCAGTGCCACAGGGCATGGAGTGAGAAGAGACGGGGAGTCAGCCAGACAGATCATCTCTTTCCATCTCTTGCACCTCTGTGGCAGAGTTATTTTTCCTGATCTGTTCCTATTCATTAATGTCCGAGAGGCAGGTTATATTATCCACCCCAGGAGGCCTTTAAGCTTTGTTTTGATTCATTATATATCCACATCCATATTATATAGATATAGATCTCTCTGTGCAGAGCAGCTGGATGGGGAAAAGGGCTGGTAGTTATGGAAAAGAGCCACGTTACTTAAGCAGCAAATCAACGTTCTATTTCTTCACTCTCTTGTTTATTGAAAGCCATTTAGCCACCAGCACGGGGGAAGCTGTGGTGCCCCTGGGCACAGCAGCAGCTGCTGCCCTGGCCTGCGTGGCTTTGTGGGTTTGGAAGGTGACTGGGTTGGAAGCAGGTGCTAATCCAGCAGGAAAAGGGGAATTGAAGGAGAGGAGCCGGGCAGAGAGGGGTTGGTCAGTGGAAAGGTCACATTTATCTCTTGCAGGCACAGCCCTGAGCTGTGGCAGGGTGACAGAGGACAGGCACGGATAGGTGCATGTGCAGAATTTTGTATCAAAGGTCTGGTTTTTCACATTTGTTCCTGAATATTAAACATTCTCCCGGAGCCAAGGATCAGGATCTGAGAGTCATGTAACTTGTTTTATATCTAAATACTGTTCCTGCCCCTGGGCAGCACTTTGTGTATTTAGCTGCTGAGCCACTTTTAATACAGATCTTCTTGCTTCACACAGAGAAAGCTACTGATAGCAAGAGCTACTCTGCAATTTCTTTCATTATTTTTTCATATATATATATGAATAAAAAAGTCAATTACATGAATGAAAGATCCTTGGTTGCCTGCCTAAACAGCTGCCAAAATGAATTCCAACTCGGAGCCAAATTCAGCAAAGCTGGAATTTCTGCAGAGAGCTCCAGCGTGGCGTGAGATGGGATTGTGCACGAGGCTGCATTACAGATCCCTGGTGCCCAGCCCCTCGCCCCTGGCTGTCCGTGTGGGCAGCGAGGGAGGATGGATTTCACTTCACTGCAGGGCTGGATTAAATCTGCTCCTCAGAGCCGTGCTGGGGTGAGAGCCACCACCCCGCCAGGCAGCTGCCTTGGCATCCAGAGCACCTGGAAACTTCGTGCCAGCCTCGGTGATACCTGGAGCTTCAAATCTGTTCTTCCCCACAGACCAATTAACTTGTGTGTAAGGAACCATCTGAAGTGAGCAGGAGAATTTTGGGGATGGAGATGGGAGTTAAAAAATTTGGAGAAGCACGCAGGGGAGGCAAGTCCTCCATAGAGGCAGGAGCAGTTCTGGGAATGACTCCTGAGGACAGGCAAATTCAGGTCTGCAGTGACCATGATGTGATTTGAAGGTCCTTTTCAGGCACTGAGGGGGACGAGAGCCTTGCAGATTTTAGGTAGATGCCCAATTTCCTCAAGGTGAGTGGAGATAAAGCCGAATTTGCTACCTGTGAGCTGTTGGAACCTTTCTGGGAAGGGCAAGGAGAGGATGGCAGATGGGAGAAGGAAGACAAAAAGCCACTCCAGCTCCAGCCAGTTGGAGCAGAGCTGAGATCCTCACCCTGGGAGTGCAAGGAAGGGTTTCTTTGTGCTCCAAGCCTCATACTCAGGGTTTATTCCTCCGGCTCTGTGACTCTTGGCGCATTCCCTTGTCCTTGCTCCGTGGATGGGTGGGCTGCAAGCTCAGGAGCTCTCCAGGCTGCCACGTGCCCAGAGCTGAGCTCAGCGAGGTGTTAAAGCCCTCTTGCCGAGTTTAGGCACTGCAGGGCTGCTGGGCAACCTTCCCAGAAGAGGAGCTTTTGACCTAGCAGGGCACTTATCTCGAGTGCCCCTCTGCAGCTAATTGCTGCTGGCTCGGTGACAGACAAACACGGCCCCTGAGAAGCTGAAATCCCAAATTGCCCTGGCTGGGATCCAGCAGCTCCCACTCTCCATATCCAGGTGTTAGGGATGCTCAGCACTTGGAAAAGTCCCAATCCCAGAGGTGGAGAGCGACCTGCTGATGGAGCAGGGTGAGAGGTGGGTCCTGCCCTTCCCTTGCTCCTGGCTTCCTCCTCTTCTTCCTCTCTGAGACCAAAGCTGCTGGCTGAGATTGCTGGGAAAAAACCGCTGAGGAAAAAAGGGAAGGATGGAAGGACCTGAAATTTGCTTTGCTCTGGGATGTCAGCTGTGAAGAGCAGGGGAGGACGTGGGAGAGAAGGAAAACACCCAGGGCACCATCTGTGGCAGAAAGGGCTGTGAGCAGGCAGGGAAATGGGACCTCTTGTCACTGGGACAACCCTCCAAGAGCATTGTGTCACTTGAGGGTGGCACCATAGCCCAGAGCCCTCCTCTGGGGACTTCTTTGGAGAGGAGAGGGATGTGGGCAGTGTGGGAAGCAGAAGGTGAAGATGCTGGCTGGAGGGGGGAGCTCAGAGAATGCAGATGTGGCAGCAGAGAGGTGGAGCTGGGAGGGAGCTGAGTGCAGCAGGAGTGGCTCAGCCTGGCCTTGGCCCCACTCCAGCCCTGCCAGATGAGGGCTGTGGATGTCAGGAGGCCACGGGGAGGGACGGCTCCTGCTCCCAAAGACATCACTAATGAATTCCTCTTGCACCTCCAGACCCTGCAGGGGCTTGGAGAGACTGAGTGGAACTTTATGTGAAGGTGATGGCTGAATGTCAATGCTGCTGTCGGAGCCAATTTGGGAGCTGGGAAGCGCTGAAAGAATTAAGATTGTTAAATGGAAATAAGTCTACTTGGTTGAGATAAAATAGGGTTTAAATGAGTGAAATTATCAGTGGATTACCCTTGTTAGAGCACTGCCTTATTTAATAAACTGGGTTTTAATCTGCTGCGAGCATTCCTGAAGGGAAAGCTCAGCCTGTGGAGGTGCAGGGATGTGGGGAAGGGGAAGGACCAGCTGTGCCATCATCCTCTAGAATGGAGCCACAGGAGCAATAATTTGCCCAGGAGTGCTTTGTGCTTTCACAAGGATCTCGTTCACCGCTTTAGATGCGGGTTTTGATCTTCGTTCACGTTTCTCTTGCTGGCAGAATTGAGGTGGGATCACCTCAAAGTGAGGATCCCTTTGATATCTCTGGCTCCCTCGTGTCCCTGGGGAGCATTTTTAGAGCAGGGCCATGCAGAGCTCTGCCCTTTTTGGGGTAAAATGATGCACTCAGAGCTGCCCTGGAGCCCTGGCAAGGAGTGATGCAAAGGCAGCAGCCTCTCGCTGCATTTAGGAGGGAAAGAGAGTGCTGGAAACCTCGAGTGCTGCAGTTCTACCCTAAGAGAGAGTGCAGTAATTATTAATAGCCACTGATTAGCTGCTTTTGCAGGAGCAGAGCTGTGTCAGAGGAGCAGCCAGGTGCTTTGGGCCAGCTTTACCTGGCCACCCTCCTTAGTGCAGATGTCACCTGTCACCTCTCGTGTGCTCCTGACCCGTCTCTGCAGTGGCAGCCCTGAAAGCAGAGCTGCTCCAGATGCTTCCAGAACTGCCTGTGCAGGGAAGGAGCTGATCTCTCCTCAGCATTTTTGGGCCTCTGCTCTTGGCTGCTGGAGCTCTGAGCCCAGCAGGGGACAGTCCCTGGCCTAGGGGGGAGCATCTGGTACAAGGGACAAAAGCACAAGGAGGGATAAAGCTTGATTTTCCTCTCAGTTGTGCAACCCTGAGGTTTGAGAACATCTTGTGTTCTTTACTTGAAGGATTCATGAATTTTTATTCCTTTTTACAGTCAGTTTTGAGAGAGAAATCTCGTTGGTGGGTTGGGAGGCTCAGGTGTGATGCAGGAATCTGGGATCAAATTCCAGCCTTGGGGTAACCAGGTTGTGAGTAACCCACCTGGATTATGCCCTTATCTGTTCAAAGGACTCTGTCTCCTGTAAATATTACATTTTTGGTAACCTTGTAGTTGTCAGAAGGGCTGATAAAGCTGGCTGCAGGCAGAGCTGAGCCCAGCCTGGATTTTTCTCTCTTTCCCTGGGCTTCTCCAGCAACCTGGTCTCTATAAATGCCAAAAGTTCTGGCATGTCACAGGGCTGAAATTGTCTTCGGGGGGAACTGATGCTGGAAGAAGGCACAGAAGGGGCTCTGTGTCCCCACCCTTGCTGGAGAAATTGCTGTGCACTCCCCAGAGCAGACTCCAGGAGCTGGGCTGTCCCCTGGAATTATTCCTGCTTTCCTATCGTAGAGGTGCAGGCCAGGATGAATTCCTGAGCTCCAGCCCGAGGCTCATCCCACAGGAGCTTAAAACTTGTGTGATCTCCTTGCCAAGCCCAGGGGGCAACGAGGGCTGGGAGTTGTGATGTGGTGTCAGCCTGGCTTTGTGTGAGGGTCTCCTCACTCATTGCAGATCCCAGCCTCTCCTCTGCAGTCCCCAGCACCTGGCAGGATCCGTGCTTTGGGATTCTTTGTGTGCACCTTGTGGCGTTCAGCACTTGACATCCTGCACCTCGTTCCAGCTCTGATCCACAGCAGCTCCACCAGGGCAGGATGGGCCTGATCCCAGCCCTTCCTTCCCTTGCAGAGAGGTTTTCTGGTCGTGCTCAGCTGCCCCCACTTGTCCATGTTCCCATTTCTCCAGCAGCAAGCCCATTCTGCTCTTTGGCTTCGGCACCTCAGGACGTTTTGTTCCACATCCCTTGCACAGAGGAGGGCTTGGCAGCTGCAGACCTTTAGTGTTTATTATCCGTTGGATTTCCACCCATTTCAATGGCACATAGAATTTTTTGGCATTCTCGTTCCTGGTACAGTGGCAAGAAGAGCTTTATCATCCCAGCCATGCTCAGAAATCCCATGATCTTAATGATGGCAGAAGATAAAGCAAAAAATGATGGAGTTGGCAAGGAAATACCTTACAGTGCTCTGGCAAAGTCATAAACACCCCATGTAACACCCACCCCAGGAGCCCCAGCTGAGTTTTTTAGGGCCAGGCGAGGCTGCAGTGGCTTTGCCCAAATCTCCAAGTCCCCAGCGTGACCATTGTTTGCCATGGCACGAGGCAGGCCCTGTGGGTGCCCAGCTTGGCACGACTGAGGGGCATCACCATGGTAGGAGATGGTTCTGAGCTGCCCAGCTCAGATTTTGGAGCAGAAATCTCGTTTTTCTCGGCTGAGGTTGAAATCCTGCTCTTCCCTCCTGCATTTAAATCCCATGGAGCATCTCATTAGGAGCAAATGATGCCTCGGGCAAGTGGAGCTGTAGAAAAGTAATCTTTATTAAGCACCCTCAGTGGTCAGAGTTGCTTGATGAGCTCTGGAGTTTTATTTGCAGGCAGCTTGGGTTGTTGTTGGGCAGGAAAAGGCTTTGAGCTCCCTCCATTCCCAGTCTCCACGTCGCTGTTTTTTATTTCTGCCCTCAGCCCTGCAAATGCTGCTGGCAAAGCTGCTGGCTCTGGGAACAAAACCAGGGCAAGAGGCTGGGGGTGATAAGTCAGGAGCATGAGGAGCAATTCAAGGTGCCTGCAGCTCATCCTGAGTCTGACACAGACACAAATTTCCCTGGAAAAAAGATGTAGAGAACCCACAGACTGATGTGGCTTTTTGCTGGTGAGCCAGAGGGGGATGGGTTGAGGAGCTCTGGAAAATAAAGTGAGACATGGGGTGTGAGTGAAGGTATTCACACCTCAGGTGACCCTGAGGCTGTTGGAGGCTCTGCTCCTGCACAAGGTGGGATATTTCCAGGCTGAGCTGCAAATCTGGAATCTCTGCTGCCTTTGCTCCTCCTTCTCCTCAGAGAATTCCCAGAGAAGCTGTGGCTGCTCCAGGCTGGGGTGGACAGGGCTTGGAGCAACCTGGGATAGTGGAAGGTGTCCCTGCCCATGGCAGGGGGTGGGATGAGATGATTTTAAACTCTTTTCCAACCCAAACCATTCTGAGGTTTTGTGATTTCCTGGTTCCTGCCCTTCTGAATGACAAACTGCGACGGATCCGTGGCTGTTTGTTGTCCTGGGGCTGTCAGGTTTCATTGTGAGGAAATGAGAAGCATTTTCAGGCATTAGCTGGCAGCACAGAGAGTTTTAGAGTAGCAGTTCATGGCACTGAACATGCTTTTGGAAGATGTGTCCTCATGCTTGGAGAATCAATTAACCTCGAAAAGATTTGGTGGCTCGGTTTGAAGAACATTGGCTCCGAGAATTTCCTCTCCCGCTGCTGAAATCAGCCACCTTCAGCATGAAGCATGGATGGTTCCTAGCACTGAAAGGTGAGGTGAGAACAAAAAAAGGGAATAAAATAACAGCAGAATGCCAGAAGAAATGCAAAAAAGAAATACATATATTAAAAAAAACAGAGCATCTGTGTGACTAAAACCCTTCTGAAAAGCAGTCATTTGCTGAATATAGCTGTGCACTTTTGTTTTAAATGTCCTGGCTCTGTTCTCTGCTCTTCCCCACCCTCCCCACCTGGAAACCATCCAGCACTATCCGTGCTTGAAGAGGCAGCACTGGCTGCGTGCTCTGCCCGAGCCAGCACCTGCAGGGAGCTGCAACAGGTCCCTGGCTGCCTCCTCGATGGTTTTGGAGCTTTTTTTTTTGGGGGGGAAAAGCAGAGTTGATCCGTGCACAGCAGTGAGGAAGGGCATCCTCAGCTGCTCTGCTCTCAGGGTCAGGACAACGTGTGAGGGCTAAAGCTCCTGCTCTCCTGGGAGACTCGTGATGCTGGGAACATCATCCCTTCCCTGCTGCTTTTATGGACTTCTCTGCCAGGGCTGAATTAAAGCAGCTTCTGCAGCTCTGTGGGGGAAAAGTGTTACAACCTCCTTGACCTAAAGTTCTCACCCCAGCAGCGTCATCCTTCCCAGTCCCACAACGGGCTCGAGGAAGGGGGATTTTGCTTTCGGTTGCGAAAAGTGGAAAGTACAATGGGATTTAATGCAGGCATTGCTGCTCGCATCTCTCACCTCTTTTTCCCTTCTGATTCTGGCAGCAGGGCTCAGCCCTGGGTTTTGAGGCATCTGGATTGAGCACTTCCAGGAGAAACACCAAACTCCAGCTTCCCCTTCTCAGAAAACCATTCCCTGGGTGCTAAATCAGGATGGATTCAGTTAAAAAGCTGAGAATCTGGAGATGTGAAATATTAGCATTGAGTTGAGGTGTTTTTCCAGCCAGGTTATCAACACCTGAGCGGGGAGAGCAGGTGGATTTTTTGTTGCACCGAGAGCAGCAGGGGCTGAGAGCTGTGGTCGTTCCACGGGGTTCTGGTTGGGTTTTTTCCTGCTTTTTGTAAGCCTGGGCACGCCACTCTCACGCTTTAGATTTCAGTCTCAGCTTGCTAATCTGCTTTCTGACCTATAGAAGAAAATAGCTGGTAATTATTTGTTTACTTTGTGCAATTCAACTGTGCAAGAGCTTCCTTGGAAGAGCCAGGCTGGGTGATTAGGAGGGGAGGTTTGTTTTATTTTGGTTTAGTTTATTTTCCCTGGCACGTTGTCTTTTCCTTTGGAAGGGCTGAATTTCTTGGGGGGGGGGTTTGCCTTTTTTTTAGGAGGCTTGAACTCCGTGGCTGCATTAAATCTGTGAAAGAGCGAAAAATGAAGGAGAGGGGGGTTGTGAGGGGGTGAAAAGTCAATTTGGATGTGCTTTGCTGTCAGGATTTGGGAGATGGGGCTGGCCCGAGGCCGTGGAGCACAGCAGTGTCACCCTGATGGGTTTGGAGGGACTGTAAGGCACAGCCTTGGCTGATTTTCCCCCCCGTTATTCCTCAAATCCAATCTGACCCCGCGCTGCACCGCGGTTCCGTGGAAGCAGGAGGGTGCTGAGCGTCTTGCAGACAACAAAACCTCTCTTCTGGGCTGGGATTATTCAACTAATCTCGTGATTATGGTGATAATCCCCTTTGCAGTGATGCCCCTCTCCAAGGAGCTTTTCCCTCGGGGCCTTCCAAGTCCCAAATCCCATTTTCTCCTAATGCTGAAGTGCTCTGTATTAAATTACGGCACTCTCGGGGATCAGAGGTGTAAAAGTCCTGTGATATTTAAAGCTTTGGAGTCTCCTGCCTGACTGACCCTCTCGGGGCTCGTGGTGGGGATGGAGGAGAGGGGCTCTCCTCTTGGAGAAGAGATGGATTTTTATATTTTACCCCTTGTTTTTGGAGCAGGACGAGCTGTGGGCAGCATCACAGCTTGGCCAGCGATGCCCTGGGGGGCCAGATAATTCCAGGTTGGATTTTCCTGCAGGCACCTGTGAGAACAGGCAGGGAGAGCAGCTCCCTTCCCTCTCCCACCGCCAGGTGCTCGGCGGCAAATAAATATTTTGCTCACAACTCATTGGAGGTGGCATCTAACCAGATGTGCTCTCACTTGGTGCGGCAGGAGATTTATTTGGTTGTCCATTTATAGCTTATTATTTCCTGCTGTCTCCCCCCTCCCCAGCCTAATAGCAGTTTGCTATCCACCAGGGTATACATTTTCTTCTGATTAAGTGCCGCTTAGCCGTTGGCTGCTTGCTCATTTTACTTTTATAGACACATTTACAGAGGCACAAGCGCCCAGGAGCAAGGGTAAGGAGAATGGAGACTCGCAACAGCTTGATTAGATTGGATTTTAATAAAGTTTCCAGCTAAGCTGCATCACAACTATCCCTCACTGTGCGGATGATCTCCGGAGAGATCATCCCTTTCAACCCTGATTGCTCCGTGGTGCTGGAGAAGGGGTTGCCACAGCTCCTCACCCCTGCAGTGGGAGAGAATTCCCATGGAATTCTTGACCAGCAGGGATGTCTGAGCTCTGAACACCTCCGAGCTCGTCTCTCTGCGGCGAGGATTTTTTTTTCCCCCCGTCTTTCCGCGGCTGCTAATTAGTTGCAGATGATGAGATAATTTATAAAAATTAGGAGCGATTTTCCCTCATTGTGCTAATATCGCTTGGCAATAAAACTGCTCTTTTAAGAGGGTGACTTTTCCCTAATGCAGGGATCAAGGCTAAAAATACATCCCCGTGTGTGTCAGCGGGGAGGGGACGCGTGCTCCATCACCGTGCACAAGGAGCTCTTTCAGAAGTTCATCAGAACCACGAGAATGAACTCGAATGGAAATGCAAATCCCAGCCTTGCTGTTTGGGAAGGAAATGTTTGGTCGTGTCACCTTGGTGGCGGGGCAGGAGGGAAAAGCAGGATGCTGCTGCTGTGGCAGGAGGCCCCGGCATGGAGCAGACAGCGCGTGTGATGGAGGGGTTCGGCGGGGAATCGGCACAGGGAAGGTCGCTGCTGCTCCTTCCCCTTCCCCAGCAGTGACAGGGACTCAGTGCCAGCTCCTCATGTCCCCAGGCTGGAGCAGCAGCTCGCAGGGAGAGCCACAAGAGCAGTGTTTTGTCTCCTGTGCCTGGGGGAACGGGATGTGGGAGTGGGGATCAGCTCCCAGCTCTGCCTCCCCACAGGAGACACTGGGACACGTTCCCTGGGGCTGAGGCGTGGTGCTGGGGTTTGTTCCCAATGCCGTTTGTGGGTTTGGATGGTGCTGTTTGCCCCTTTAGCTGGTGTAGGATTGAGCTGAACCCTGCGTGTGCATCCTTGGCCTAGAGGGAACTGAGAAACGGGGGGGTTGCTGTGGCGGTTGTTTGGAAAAAGACATTCATTAGGCTGAAGAATGAATTTTCCATGAACTCAGGCGGCCTCCAGCACTCCCTCAGGCTCCTAATGATTTTGTCACGGTGTTAATCCCTCAGGTGAGCGGCGGCATTTTGATATCAGCAAACAAATTACGTTTTCTGCGCAGATAACCCAATCCAGAGTCAGGCATGGGAGCAGAAAACAATTCATCAGTTCCTAATGGGCCCTGCAGATGCCAGGCAGGGCTGGGTTCAGCCACGGTGTGCAGCTCCCTGTATCCCACGGCATTCCAGGGAATGTGTGTCTGCACAGGGCACCTGTACACCCACACCCAGGTCACCTGCTTTGGTTCATGGTGATGCTCAGGATGCTGGAGCACCCTCAGAGCCCCTTCCTGGGTGGAATGATGTATTTTGAGAGGCAATGCCTGTGCTGGAGAGCTTCCGGGAAGGCAAATCCCGGGCGGAACGGAGGTGGGGAGGATCAGCTGGTTTTGTGCAACAAGTGATTGATGTGGTGAGCTCGAAGGATGTGGTGGGTACAGGAAGTTTTCACAGATTTAAGGGGGAACTGGCCAAGCACAGGGGAAAGAAAAGCACTTAGGAGTTATTAAATATATAAACAACATCAGTTTCAGAAGTTTCCTAACCTGAGAGCAGCCCAGGGCTGGGAGGCTATTAGCAGGAATTATTGGATGGACTTTTGCTTTGACAGTAACATTTGTTCTTGCGATCCCGATATGAGGCAGAGGCACAGAGAAAATGAAAGGAATTGCCTGTAGCAAGCTCTCAAATTAGCACCTCTATCTCCCAAGCCCCAGCCTGGTGCGGTGTCCATCAAGGCTGGGAAGTGTGGAAATCTGCCTGGGCTGTTAGCAACAAACAGAGGGAAATGGTGGCAGCGCTGACGCAGGTGCAGAGGGATAAACCACAGGGCTCAGGGGTGGGGAAGGGCTGGGAGCAGCACCTGGGAGCTGGAAAATGCAGCTTGGAATCATCCCCTGGTTTAGTGGGAGCAGAATTAATGTCAACCTGTTTGGGTTTTGTCACAGGAAACAAAGCACTCCTCTCCCACTCCTGTAGCTTCGCCTTCATTTCTGCTTTTTAATGCCAACCTTAAAGATCTTCTTCGTCTCTAAATGATTCTGGCCTCCACTTTATGGTGGGATTATCTTGCTCTTGCCATCTCCCCTACCTCAGATTTAGTTTTTAGGAAGAGCAGGCTGTGTTCATTCAGCCTCTCTGGAGATGTTGATACACAATCCTTTCCAGCATTTTATTTGTCTCTGTTGGAGCCCTTCTAATTTAAACATCTTTACAGTTTTTGGGTGCCTTGCTTTATCTCTGTCAGACTCAGAGGCACGAGCACAACCTTGCTGAGACTCCATCAGGAGGACCCATATCCTTGTGGGTTAATTTTATCCTTGTGTGCCTTTGAATCTCCCCTTCCTGAGTCCTCTCTAATTCAGTCTCTCAGACATTTTTTTTCAGTTGTCTTCATCTTTTCTTCTTTTTTTTTTCCAAACTTGAAGCCTTCTGATGGTGTAGCCAAAAGCTGCATGGCCTCAGGCTGTGCTCTGGTCCAGCATGAGTGAGGAAAGCTGGAGTGGGGTGTGGACAAAAGGCAGAGCTGGGACGAGGGCATGAAAATTCCCATGAAAATCAGGGAATTTGAGCTGAAATTTGGACCAGCTGGACTTGCATCCTTTAAATCCCTTCTGATCAGCCTGCTCTTCTGTGATGGCTGCAAGAATCTTATCAGTCATTTATCTACTTAGATATGTCATATCTATTTATCTAGACGGCATAATAAATAATCCTGACTTAGATCCATCCATCCAAACGTAGCAAAGTTGTGGTAAAATTTGATCTTCTTATGCAGGGAACCCCTCTGCTTTTACTGTGTCCTTCAGCCTTCATTCCTTATTCTCACATTCCTTATGTTGTGTGCACATTAATTTGGGATATTTTCTAGGATCCTTGTAAGCACAAATATTTGATCATTATCGAGAATCGAATTACAACGTTCATTCAGCTTTTTGCAAGTGGAAACAAACGTTAACTTGCAAAGACAAAAATGCGTCCTGACTGTGTTTGAATTCCTTTAATTGTCAGTGGAATTGGGATGGGATGGGATGGAAGGGAATAGAATTGGAATGGAATGGGATAGGATTGAATGGAATAGGGTGGAATGGAGTGGAATAGAATTGGAATGGAATAGGATGGGATGGAATGGAATAGAATTGGAATGGAATAGGATGGGATGGAATGGAACAGGGTGGAATGGAGTGGAATAGAATTGGAATGGAATTCCAGTAGGTCCAGAGGCTGCAGGGGGTTTGGAAACCTTCCGTGGAGGAGGGAGAGGCGGAGCAGGGAGAGGATGAGGAGGGAACCCCTCACCTCTCATTAGCAAGTGCTGCTTGTTGTTTAAAAGGGAAAACCAAACCCCCTCAGCCCCCCGGCCCTGCAGGTCAATAAAATGAGCACTCACTAATGGCTGAATCAGAGACTCGACAACTTCATTACACTTGTAAAATCAATGGCCATTACCCGGCTCTGCCGATTGATCGGAGCTGCAGGATGTCAGCACGGCCTGGGAGCTCACAGGGGTTTGCTAAATACATCTGGAGCCCGTTAAAAGACACTCTGGACACTCTTCCTGATGGGTCAGACCTTCCTCTGCTCTCCCACCCGTGCTCCCTGCAGGGCATTCCCACACCCACGGCCAGGTGAGCTGCTGCTGGTGATGTCCTGCAGCAGCCAGGCCATGGGCAGAGTTGGAAGGTCAGCTCATGATATAAAAGTCCACGCCACTGAAGGGCTGCTGAGGCGATTTCGTAGCTTCTGGACTGCTGCTGGGAGGCCTGGATGTAAATGACAACGCAGCTAATAAGGTCTAATTGGCTATTAAAGGAGGAAGCGGCCGCGGAGATGCTGAGGGCCAATTAACCCTGGGAGCCTGACACTGCTGCTGTGCAGTGATGTGTGAGAGCCTTCCACAAACAGAGAGCACAGGGGCACTGCGGGGCCTTACCCAGATCCTCTGGAAATGGCTGGGCTATTTCAGTGCCCACCTGCCTTTGTAGTGAGAGTGGATGCAGTGGCTGAGCAGTGTGGGCACAGCCCTACACACACCCCCTGGGCATCAAAGGGGCCCTGGCCAGCTGGGACTTCTCAGGAGGCTGATTTTTTTTAAACTCTGCTCAGCTCTGAGGGACTAAAAGCTGAGTGAGGTGAGGTGGATCCGTAGGGAAGGCACATTCCTGCATCAGGCTGTGATGGAGACAAGTGCCAGTGAAAGCAGGTGCCCACCTTGAGGCTGGGGACAAGGGGGAGGCAGGAAATGCCTTGGAATGCTGAGATGGATTCTTGAGCGAGCCAGTCCAAAGCCTGTGGAAGCCACCAGAGGCTGTGGGAGGCTCAATCAATCATCCTTCCTCAAACACTGTCTGAGATCAGGGCCGTGGGGAGCCCGGGGTTTTGACACAGGCTTGTTGCTAATTTGAATAAACAAATTGTGTCTAATGGCTTTGTCTTCTAATTGATGCCAGTGCCTTCTTGACGAGGGAAAACGGAGATATTCAGTGCTGCAAAGCGAGCTACCTGTTTTCAGAGGCTGTTTTTCTGCTAGGAGTGGGCAGGCAGAAAACGGGATTGGGGGGATTTGATGAGGAATTGGGACTTGGGAATCTCAGCATAATATGGGCCATGTCTCAGACTTTGGAATTCTATTGCATCTTAATTATGTGAGGGTGGCTTTGTGTGTTGCTGTTGTGATGGTGATCTTTCTCTTGTTCCTCTTCCTCCAGTTGATTTTATTCTATTTGATTCCTACATTTTTCATTTTATTATTTCTAATTTCTGCATTTCTGCTGCTCTGAACTCCGGCCTTTCTGAAATCCAAGGATTTCAATCCAAGCAGGACATGAGCTCAAAGATGGGGCTCGGGTTGATTTTTTTTTGTCTTCTGCTGGGCTTTTTGCAGAGCAGAGAGAAGGGGGCTGTGACTGCAGGGTCTGTCTGTCCCACAGTGACTCCCATGACCCATCCCAGTGGAAGAAACGAGGCTGATACACTGAGAGCAGCCCAGTGCTCACTGTAGTTTTCCATGGAAAGCAGGATGGAGTTCCTGTTCTCGTTTCTGGTGATCCCCAGGGATGCTTCTCTTGTCTTGTGTGGAGGCAGCAGCTGGAAAGAAGATCCAGTGCTGACCTCAGCAGCGCAGATCTGCTCCCCCAAACGTGGCTGAACCACCTTTTAGTCTGTCTGGGCCACGAGGCTCCTGTGGTTTGTGGGCTTGCTGGTTTGGAGGTGAACTGGCCTGAGCTGCAGTTCCCACTGACAGAGCCAGGAGTGGGCTTGGAGCCCTGCAGGGTGGGGACCTGCTGAGCCCCTGCCTGACCCTTGGCTGTGGGGAGCAGGAGAAGAGCCTCAGGGGCTGCTTTTTGTCCTGACTCAGCTCCTAAAGAGACAAAAGCTCCTTTCAGCCACACAGCCGGGAGCGCTTTGCTGAAATAATTCCTGTTACCTTTTATCTGCCTCAAAGGAATACTTAAAAAAACCCCCTCCTCCTGCCCATAGTGGGTAACCTGATGAGCCTAATTTGGTGGTATGAAAACACAACCACTTGGAGGTTTCCAATCCATGTTCTGGCTAATTAGATACACTTCCCCTGCCAGCTCCTGCCCGCTGTGCAGTGTTGCGTGTGCTCGAACACCCCAGCACGAGCAGGAGTGTGGTGCACCTTGGTTAAAGTGCATTTTGGCTGATGGATTTTGGGGGTAGCAGTTGATGTTGGGCACTGTCAGGCCAAGGCAAGAGGCTGCACCAGCCCCAGCTGTGAAGCAGCAGCTGGTTCCCCAGGCTGGGGGTCACACTGCAGCCTGCTGGTCCCTTTGGGGTTGTTTATTTTGGTAAGCTGGGCTTGCAGGCAGCTCTGGAGGGGTCTGGGAGGACGAAGGAGGATGTTCTCCAAGGGGGTGAGTGGCAGCACTGCAGGGCTCGTGCCCAGGCACCGAGCACTCGGCAGCTCCGGGTCACTGCCACTTCCCATCAGGGGACACGGCGATGATGGCATCCCCTCCTCTGGCCCTGGAAGGGTGTCCAAGACTGTGCAGCCAGTGCCTCAAAGCCTTAAACTGCAGCTGCTGGAATGGACTGAAAGTTCCATCCACAGAGAGGGAATGGACTGATTTGTGTGTGTCTGGGTGCAGCCTGGGCTGAGCGAGAGCTGGCCATGGACCAGCTGCAGCTCGCAGGCCTGGGCATCTGAGTAACACCTCCATACCCAGGGCTGGCATTTGGGTGCCTTTTCCATAAAAATTGGCTTTATTTGTAGAGAAAGGTGGGCCACTCCACCACAGGAGGTGGTTTGGGATGCCCTGAAGGCATGAGCTTGTAGCCAGAAGCCACCTTCACTGCTGGGCTCACCTTGAGCCCCTCACAGCTCATCCTTCCCCAGCTGGAATTTGCAGGCTCTCCCTGGGGCCAAGAAGCCACTTTTCCACATCCAAGCGCTTTCATCCAAGGGTTTTTTCCCTTCCCTCATAAATTTTTTGATAGAACACTTCAGACTAAGAGTGGAGCTGCACCAGAACACAAACCGGGTCAATCTCAGGAGTTGACAGAGCTGCAGTTTTCCCTCCAGCACGGAAAATACTCCCTGTGGTTCAGTGCTGCAGGACCTCAGAGCGCCGAGGAAACTTTCCTGCCCTCCAAGAGATTGTTTTGTATCTACTTAGGGATGCCAGCAGCGTGTGTCCTGTCTGCACACCCCTCCCAGCACAAACAGCACCGGTGGGGAAGCGGCACACAAATTCAGCAGGGTCTGGCTGAGGTTTCCACCCAGGCAGAAAATAAATTGGCTGCTGCTGCTATTCTCTTTTCTAAATTGGTGGTGCCTGGAATGGGGCCAGCTCTCTTCCCTTCTCTGGGAGACACCCATCGCTTCTCCAGGGAAATCTCAGAGGGGACGTGGGGGAACAAGATTGGCTTGTGGGTTTAGCAAGCAGCGGGATGTCGCAGAGGTTAATTGCACCCGGCTGCCGCGCTACCCAAACCGTGAATTTTGGGATGAAAAACGGCTGCAAAAGCGAATCCCCGGTGTTGCAATGTGCCCTGGACTCGCTCCCACCCTGCCTCCCCCCTCTGAGTGTCAGGGTGAGGTGTCTGGGCAGCAGATAACAACAGCCTCATACGCATTCATCCCCCGGCGCTCCTGCGGGTGAGCATCCGTGCGCTGATGAGGCCGAGAGCATCATCACTTGTGCCTCTAATGGCCGAGCACACGCTGCAAATTCAGGCTTAAACGGAATCTGATGTGCTCAGAAGCTGCACAAGTCTCTTAAAGAAAATGAGGTCTTAGCAGGAAGCCTCACACCGAACAGAAGGCTCTTTATTGACCACGGGATGCTGCTGTCGGAAGGGGATTGCAGGTGGCTGTTCCTGTGTGGTAAAACATGGCAGGCTGGTCTGGATGGGGTTTTTTTTTTTCTTTCTTTCCAGACAGTTAAGAAACCAATAAAGTTAAATTGGTAGGACTGTCTAATGTGATTACAGCAAGATGGGGATAAATGTGGTTCCATTAGAGCTTGTTTTGAGACGGGAGGATGTCACTTTGTGATGGAGAACTGAGATGACAGCGAGTATTGGTATTCCAGGGGCCTTTTTCTAAGAATGACCTGCTCTGTCTTTTTGACATCAGACATATGTCTGCATAAGGAGAGCACTGGTTTGTGTTCTGGTGCAGCTCCACTCTTAGTCTGAAGTGTTCTATCAAAAAATTTATGAGGGAAGGGGAAAAAACCCTTGGATGAAAGCGCTTGGCTGTGGAAAGGCGGCTCCTTGGCCCCAGGGAGAGCCTGCAAATTCCAGCTGGGGAAGGATGAGCTGTGAGGGGCTCAAGGTGAGCCCAGCAGTGAAGGTGGCTTCTGGCTACAAGCTCATGCCTTCAGGGCATCCCAAACCACCTCCTGTCAGTGGTAAATTGGAGCTCTGGTGGGAGCTCCTGAGGTGGTGGCGTGTGCAGGACAAACCTGATGTTTCTGTCTTTGAGGCTTGAAGTTTTGGGTTCTGTCTTGGGGTAACCCCAGTCCTTGATCACCCTGGAACCAGGATCCTGAGCTTCCTCTTGATAAGAGATCCAGAACTTGCTCCTTGTCTCTTCCAGGGAGAAGGCTCAGAGCTGACACTCAGCTCCCATCTGGTTTCTTTGCCTCCTGGCTCTGATCTCAGTGTTGGTTGTTAAATGTTTCCCAGGGACTTCCCACTGCCCCTGGGATGTTAATTAAAAGATTTCCAGCCTTGAAAAAAAAAAAAAAATCCCTCTGCACTGTTGGTATTCTGCAAGGAGAACTACAGCATGGATTGGTGTTTGTGCTGGAATCTCCTGGATGGAGCCGTGCATGGATTGATTTTTCCTGGTGGTCAGAAAGAGAGGGAAATGCAATGTCTGATACCCCCCTGGCCAGGAGGTGAAATTTGGGAGGGAAATTGAATGTTTGATGTCCCCCTGGCCAGGAGGTGAAATCTGGGAGGGAAATCTGGTACCCCTTTGGCCAGGAGGTGAAATCTGGAATCTTGTGGCTAGAAAAGCACCAGGAAGGACAGGAGGGGAAAGGCACGGCCCAGATCTTACTAAAGTGAAGGTGATGTGCCATCAAATGAGTAACACTGATGGAAAATGTAGGAACTGACTGATGTTGTAGCCAGAGGAATTGTTTGGAGGGCTGGCGTTTCTGGCATTAAAAGATTTAGAGTGAGCTTTCAGTAAATAAAGGAGGAATTGGCCCTGAAGTGAAGGGCTAAGATTTGGCAGCTGAGATGGAAAAAGGAGTGTGTGTGTGTGTTTTGGGGGGGTTGTTTCAGGTACTTTAAGGAAAGAAAGTAATTTTTCCAACTGCATTTCACTTAATTGAGTACCAACAAGAAGGGCTGGGCTGAAAAATCTTTATTCCGTCGAGCAAACATCACCTCGGCGAGGCTGCCCATGGAGATGAAGGGAAACTTCCACATCCCTGTGGATGAAATCCCGTGGGATTAGACTATCAGTCCCACTTTTTGTGCTGCAGGAACAGGAGCTCATTTGCTGCTTGGTGTGAGGCTGCTTTTGCAAGGTTTCCGTGGAGTTCTTTGTCTGTGTGCGGTGGCAGTGACAGCAGCTTTTCCAAGCAGTGGATGCTGCTTCCCTGGGATTATTTCATTTCCTTCATGGATGCTGGGCAGCCAGGGCAAGGTAGAAAAACCCTTTTGTGCTGGGCTGGCTTTGTTCTAGTCTGCAGGCTGGGATTTGAGGCTGTGTGGGAGAGCATGTTTGTGTAAATGAATGATCCCATTCCCTCGCTGCCTTCATCCACCTCACGATCTTCCTCCTCTCCTCTCCAGCAATGCCTTTTCCACGGGGTTAAATCAAAGTGCAGAGCTCTGGTGATTTGAGCCAGTTAGTGATTCTGGGGATGCTCAGGGCCAGGGGAAATGGGGTGAGACATCAAACACCAGCTCCCGACCTGGTTCTTTAAGGGGTTTGTCCATTAAGGTGTGATGGGAGCAGAAGGGGATCGTTAATGGGAGCAGAGCAAAGCCCAGCCAGGTCCTAATGAGCCGCCATGTAGAGCTTTTAGAAAGGTTCTTGTGGCTTCCAGAGCCACTTTTTTTTCCCCTCATTTCTCCCTGGATTCCTCTGCTCAGGATCAAGAGGGCAGTGTGATGTTGAGGACAAAGGTCTGGGAGCAGACCCTGAAGCTCAAGTCACAGAAATTCGTGCTGGGACCAGACTGGGAATGGTTCTCTCTCCTCCCAGTGGTGCTCAGAGCCATTGTGGGGCTGGAACCAGGGGCTCAGAGCTGGCAGGACACAGGGGAAGGGCGGGCAGCATTCCCAGAGCCTGTTCCCCTTTCCCCAGGTCAGGAATGTTCTGTAGGAACCCCGAGGCGTTGAGCTGAGCTCGGGGCTGCTGCTGCTCTGATTAATGCTGCAGCAGGGCTCGTTCTGCTGGAGAGGAACCTTTCCTCCAGAGACATTAAATATTAATAGCAGCAATAGAGACACAGATAAACAAGAGCGAGTTATAAACTTCATTTTGAGGGCACTGCTGTTCGCTCTGGCAAGCTCCTGTCACAGCCAGCTCGGGAACACGGGCCAGAGGCTGGGGCTGCATTGAAATAGCTGCGTTCCCACCTGCAACTCGCAGTTCCTGACTCTTTGCCCAGCACAAAAAAGCCTCCCCAGCCGTGATCAAGCCCCTGCTGGAAGGTGACAGTGACCTGCCACCGGTGCCTCTCTCACGGTCAGAGCTTCCCCAGCTGCCACCATCTGTGCCTTGTGTTTTCTTATTCCACTCCAGTGCATCTGCTCTGTTCAGGGCTTTGTCCTACAAGTTCCTGGAGAGCTGAGAACTCACCTTCAAAAACCAGTCAGGTGTTTTAGGCAGGTGGTGATGAACTACCCAGGGTGGGGACAGGGATGCTCTGATAGGATGAGACTTTCCTCTCTGTGTGCTTGGAGCTGAGGGTGTTCAGATCTCTCTCTGAAGCATCCCTGCAGCATAAATCACTTTATTTATTTATTTGAAAATCCTCCTGACATGTGGTGGTGATGGTTTGCAAATCACACCTGTTTAAATTTCCTGGTGCAAATACCTGGGGTTTTTGGGATAAGAGGAGTCAGGCATTTTAGGGAGGTGGGGGTGAACTCCCCAGGGTGGATCAGGGAGGGGACAGGGATGCTCTGGTAGGATGAGACTTTCCTCTCTGTGTGCTTGGAGCTGAGGGTGTTCAGATCTCTCTCTGAAGCATCCCTGCAGCATAAATCACTTTATTTATTTATTTGAAAATCCTCCTGACACGTGGTGGTTTTCAAATCACACCTGTTTAAATTTCCTGGTGCAAATATCTGGGGTTTTTGGGATAGGAGGACTCAGGTATTTTAGGCAGGTGGTGGTGAACTCCCCAGGGTGGATCAGGGAGGGGACAGGGATGCTCTGGTAGGATGAGACTTTCCCTGCTGTGTGTGTTCAGATCTCTCTGTGAAGCCTCTCTGCAGCATAAATCACTTTATTTATTTATTTGAAAATCCTCACGACATGTGATAATTTGTAAATCACACCTGTTTAAAACCTGCCACTTCCTGGTGCAAATACCTGAGGTTTTTGGGGTGATAGGAGCTGTGTGGGCAGGCATCCCATAACTCCAGGAGCTGGGCATGGAGGGAAAATGAGACTAGGAAGAACACTAAATGCTCCCAGTGCAAACTGGGAATCAGTAACGAGCCTGGTGTTTACTGCTTAAACAGCTTTCAGATGAGAAATGATTGTATACTCATATTTTAGTAATGCAAAATATTATTGACTGAATTCAAAGTGAGAGCGTTTGTAACACGTCAAGTCAACTTTTGTGCTGTAATTTATATTGGATTCTCCTTCCCCAGGGGTAGGGAGGGGAGAGGCAGCTGCTGGCTGAGGTGTCACACTGCAAGCAGAAGCATTTTGGTGTTTTATAGGATTTTGGGTGCACTTTGGGCTGTGCTGCACCTCCTTATTTAGGGAGGAGCACTGGGACATGAAAAATATAGGGGAAAAAAGAGATTTTGGGGTCACCTTGCCAGTCTGGAAAACTCCTCTTTGAACCTAGAGAAACTGCCTCTGGTTCAAGGATGTGAGGTGGGATGGAAAGTTCCAGCCCCTCCTGTGAAATAAGATGCTGAACTCTTTGTGCAAACCCACGTGGGCAATGAAAACCCCACCAAGTGTCTTGGGGAGCTCCAGTGGAGCAGAACCGTGGAGCTGTGAGCAGCAAAAGTAGGAATAATTGATGTAAAAGAGAGCAAACCCCAAGCAATGGCTGCAGAGGGAAAAGGGCAATAAACCCAGCCCTGCTCTGCCCTTCCAAAGGCTTGACCAGAGGGGTTTAAAATCTCCCCTTAATAATGTATGCAGCAGCAGGGAAAATCAGACTGGGAATCTGGAGGTTAAATATTAGGGGGGAAAAAAAAAGAAAATCAGGCAAATAAATCTTGATTTCAAATTTGCTCTCATCGTCAGTGAATTATATTGAGTTTCTTTTTTCAATGCCATCGGGACAAACACACCTTAATCACTGGATTTTAGCATGGCCAGCCTGGATATGTTGAGGTGATGTTTGCTCACATCTTTAGCAGGTGCTGGGGAGAAGATCTGGGAGATTTTTGGTTCGAGATGTGATTAATCCTTGCCCACAGAGCCCTGTCCTCTGCTCCTGGCCCCTGGCAGCTTCCTGCCCATTTCCACACACACTCCTGCAGCTCCTGGAGCTCCAGTTTGGCACTGATGAGAAAAGACAAGTGTTTTCCAGAATTGGATGGCACAGTGAGGAAATGGCCCTCATCACTTATATTTATGTTCTTAATTCACTCCTCCGTGGCCATTGGCCATTGTACAAGGCCCCCATCATCTCTCCTGGTTACAACACTCGAACAGAGTTTGTCTTGACGTGATTTATGGCAGCAGAACTTTCAAGGTAATTATTGAGATTGCTGCAGCAGTTCCTTGAAGGGATTCTGAAGGGTATTTTTGGGTGCTGGTGGGGAAACGAAGGGTTCAAGGGGCTGCAGGTTTTACCTGACTTGGTTTTTTTCTCCTTCCCTGTGACGCTGGCAGGAAAAACTGCAGGTCACCTGTGCAGAACATGCACAGAGAGAGACACACAACCCCCTCCTCCTGCACAGTGTAAACCCCCGTCTTCTCTGGAACGAGACAGCTTAAAAGGGGAGGAAAATTATGGAGCGAAGAGTTTGGCTGGAGCTCGCTTTCAGTGCAGCAAGACCCACTCCCATAACTCCTTCCAGCACAGCTTTGGGTGGCGTGGCTGGGAGATGGATGGAGCTGTTGTGAGCACTCTGATGGGAGCTGAGCAGCGTGGAGCTGGAGGGAGAGGGCTGTGAATCTCCTGGAAGTGCGTTCCAGGCAGGATCCTGCTCATGGAGCAGATGTTGTGCTGCTTTAACGAGGGGTTTTATAAACCCAGCTCACCCTGCCCGGGCTCTGCTGGCTTTTAGATCTTCAGCTTGCTGCTGTTTGTGGCACGTGGATTGGCCCCGTTTGCTGGGAGGTGCTGCTCAAATGCAGCCAGGGACACAAACAGAGGCTCTAAATGTCAAATTGGGAGGTACCAAAATAAACCAGCCCCGCTGGAGGCAGCTGGGGGGGAGCTCGTGGCTCGAGCTGCTCGTTGTGACTCGGAGTTGTGTGCTCAGAACCCTCTGTCCCCAGAGCCTGTGACATTTCCAGGCTCCCCTGGGAGCTCTGGTGTCACCTCTCTGTGCACTCGGTGTTAGCTGGATCAAGGGATTTGGGCTTCAGTTTATTTTTCCAAGAGCTTCATCTCCCCAGCGTTTTCTCTTTGGAGCTCAGCTATGGATACCCCCACATTTGGATATTGATACCCTCACATTTGATCAGGTATTAGGAGAAATTTCTGCCTGGAAACACTGGGACACGCTCCCCAGGGAAGTGGTGGGGTCACCAACCCTGAAAGTGTTCAAAAAACATGTGGATGTGACACTTGGGGACATTGTTTAGTCCAGGGACAACTTCCACTATCCCAGGTCGCTCCAAGCCTCATCCAGCCTGGCCTTGGACACTTCCAGGGAAAGTTTTTCCTCCTACAAGGTTGATGGTGTGCCACTGAACAATAAATTTCAGCACAGAAATTGCATTTTTTAACTTTTTTGTTGTTGTTGGGTTTTTTTGGTTTGTTTTTTTTGGTTTGTTTTTTTTAGGGTTTTTTTTTTTGTGGCCCACGAGTAAAAATTTGTAAACTGAGGAAATGGATAAAAAACTTAAAATCAAGAGACCAGAAACTCTCTGGGGGTGTTTTGTGATCAATCCACATAAAACTGAGGAACAAGGAGAACGCTGAGATAGAAAACTCTGTGGTTTTCTTGCCTTTCCCTGCGAGGGATAAAAGTCAGGAAGGGTTTTTCGAAATCTGTTGTGTGGCTGTTGCACGCTCCCAGTAAAACCAGGAGCATTCACGATGGCCGTGCCTGGAGCCTGAATTATTGTGATGCCATTTGTGTTGGTTATTGCAGAACAGAACCTGCTGCAGAGCTTTGCTGAAGGGATCAGAAAGCTGGTGTGAAAAGAGCTGGAAACTCAACAGAAAAGGCTTTTACAGAAAACAGTAGTGAAATGAGGTCTGGCTGAGAAGTGGGGCAGGAAGGGGGGATGTGGCTGTCGGGTCTGTGGATTTTGCTTCTCCCACTGCTCCTTTTCTGTGCTGCTGGAATGACCTGTGCCCCACAGGTGTGTGCCCAAAGCTAATTCCCATCCTTTCCTGGAGCCCTGTGGTTCCTGCAAGGTGGGAGGCCAGGAGTGAGTGGGAACAGCAGCTCCTGTGCCATCC
The DNA here is from genome assembly GCA_013398115.1 of Falcunculus frontatus. NCBI lineage: Eukaryota > Metazoa > Chordata > Aves > Passeriformes > Falcunculus > Falcunculus frontatus. Next base: position 337,390 of record VZRV01007180.1, read on the forward strand.
TTAGAGCTGACCAATGGGTTTAATCTGTGTTTTCCCTTGAATCCTGTGAGTTCTTGTGCCCTTAGAGCTGATCAATGGGTTTAATCCATGTTTTCCATAGGATCTTTTGAGTTCTTATGCCCTTAGTGCAAATTGATGGGTTTAATCCGTGTTTTCCCTTGAATCCTGTGAATTCTTGTGCCCTTAATGCCAACTAATGGGTTTAATCCATATTTTCCGTGGCATCCTATGAGTTCTTGTACCCTGTCTTTAGTGATGACCGATGGGTTTAATCCATGTTTTCCCTTGAATCCTGCGAGTTCTTGTGCCCTTAGTGCTGACTGATGGGTTTAATCTGTGTTTTCCCTTGAATCCTGTGAATTCTTGTGCCCTTAGTGCCAACTGATGGGTTTAATCCATATTTTCCATGGCATCCTGTGAGTTCTTGTGCCCTTAGTGCCAACTGATGAGTTTAATCCATGTTTTCCCTTGAATCCTGCGAGTTCTTGTGCCCTTAGTGCTGACTGATGGGTTTAATCTGTGTTTTCCCTTGCATCCTGTGAATTCTTGTGCCCTTAGTGCCAGCTGATGGGTTTAATCCATATTTTCCATGGCATCCTGTGAGTTCTTGTGCCCTTAGTGCCAACTGATGAGTTTAATCCATGTTTTCCCTTGAATCCTGCGAGTTCTTGTGCCCTTAGTGCTGACTGATGGGTTTAATCCGTGTTTTCCCTTGAATCCTGTGAATTCTTGTGCCCTTAGTGCCAACTGATGGGTTTAATCCATATTTTCCATGGCATCCTGTGAGTTCTTGTGCCCTTAATGCCAACTAATGGGTTTAATCCATATTTTCCGTGGCATCCTATGAGTTCTTGTACCCTGTCTTTAGTGATGACCGATGGGTTTAATCCATGTTTTCCCTTGAATCCTGCGAGTTCTTACGCCCTCAGTGGTGACCAATGGGTTTAATCCATGTTTTCCATGGCATCCCGTGAGCATCCCATGAGCCACCACCCCAAGAGCATCCCCCTTGCTACCCCTTCCTTCTCCCCCTCCTCATCTCGGCTCCTGAGGGGCTCCTGGGTGCTGCTGGAGCCATTCCCAAGGGCAGCAGGAGGAGAGGCAGGGGTGAGTGGTGGCACCTGCACAGTGCCATTGCTCAGGGGGTGACACGCCAAGGTGTTGCCAAGGTGATGCCAAGGTGATGCCAAGGTGATGCTGGGCATCCCTCACCCCTCTGGGCTGACTCTCGTTGCTGTTACAGCGAGCACAGAGAGAAAGCCAGCACAGATTTGGTCCAGGAAGAAAGGGTGAAGAAGTAACTTTTTTATTTAATTTTATACAGCCCATTTTATACTTTAGTATTCTTACATGGTGTAAGGTCATTGGACTGCTGGCCATCCACCTCCTGGGGGGATTGGTCAAATTCTACAACACCTATAGAAATACTACTACTACTATGCAAATATTCCAAAATATTTCTCTAGTCAGTATCATAACAATCCACAGGTGCAGGATAGGAAAGAATAGTTTACAGAAACCATCCTATTGTTTTGAATAGTTTGAATGGGAAAGACAGAGCTCTCACGGAATGCTGCAGAAAGCTGGGAAGTTTCTCTGCTAAAGCTTTTCAGCATCCATAGACTCAAGGCAAGGTGGAGGGGCAGGAATTCAATGGGGGCATAGGAGAGCTGGAATCCCCCCTCCATCCTCCCCTCTGTGCCCCACAGCAGGGCAGGGAGCAGCGAGGGCAAGGCAGGGTTTGTGCCAGCCCTGGAGCAGCCGAGCGCTCTCCAGCTCAGAGGAAATTAAAAACGTGGAGTGCAGTCAGGGAGCCTCAGCCCTGGCGTGTGCTGCTCTCCTGTCCCTGCCCTGGCAGTGCCCCTGCGTGGGGCACGGGGAGGTGACACTCTGGGGACGTCCTGCTGGCATCACGCCCTGCTGGCAGCGCCCTGGGGTCACCCTGGGTTGTGCTGGGGGTTTGCCCAGGCTGAGGGTGAGGCGAGTTGGCACCTGGAGCCACGGGAACATCCAGCCTCTCCTGCTGCTCCATGGTGAGCTGCCCGAAATTCCTGTCAGTCAGGGAGGCAGGCAGCCTGTCCACACCTTCCTGAGCTGTTTAGTGCCGTGCTGGGCTCTTCCAGCACCTCAGAGGGGCTGCATCCCCCCAGCACCTTTCTTTTAATTGATATTTTCTCATTTAACCCAGCTCTGAGGTGCGGGTTGAACTCCCACTGAGCAACCACGGGCAGACCCATTGCAAGGGAGTTATTTTAAACGGGAAAAATGTCCTTTTTTGGGGTGTTCCTTATGGAAGTGGCATTCAGGAGTGCCAGGATCAGCACCGTGCAGTGCCTGGGTGTGATTCAGAGAGATCTGGCCTGGGTCAAGTGCAAAGCAGTGTCTATAATTGCATCTATAAGGGAAGGTATTTTCCTTTCATCACTGTTAGCCTAATTACATCTGTCAATGGGAGTCCTGCTCCAGAAATCAATAAGGGAGGGAGTTTTGCTCGGCTGTGTGGGAGAGGAAGTGCATTTCTGCAGCCTCCCCTTGGCCCTGCAGCAAATAAAGGTAATAACAAATCTATATTTGTGCTTTTCGTGTTTGCTGTTATCTGGATCTCTTCGGTGAGATAACACGGGCAGAAGAAAAGCAGCGCTCTCTCTTTTTTTCCTTTCTGCTTGTGTGTTTTCATATTTTTAGATTAACCTTATCGACCCACCTGTTGCAAGCAGGGCTCTGCTGGCTCCTGGCTGCCGGGTCCTGGGGGAGGCTGAGATTTCTGCACCAGTCCCAAAATCCCAGAATGGTTTGGGTTGGAAAGGACCTCAGAGCTCACCCCATTCCCCCCCTGCCATGGGCAGGACACCTTCCACCAGCCCAGGCTTCTTGGGGCGTTTTCATGATGAAGTGTGAAGATTTTTGCTGGTTTATAACCAAACCCCAGGGCTGTGCCAGTGTTTGTCCCGTTTTTGTCCCTCACAAACTTTTCCCTGTCCCTGATGGAGAGCTGAGGCTTTGTAGGACGTGTGATTATTGGGTGGTTTTTTTTTTTTTGGTCTCTTTAAGCAAGCAATATATATTCCAGACTAAAAGACACTCAGGAAATGAAATTGCTGGCACTGCTGCTGCTCAGAGGGGAAACCATTTCCGTCCCTGCTGATGGAGGAGGGGTCCTGCTCTCGGCTGTGGGGTCACAGAAACAGCAGCAGACATTGAAATGAGGGAGAAAGTGAAACCCAACAAAGCCAGGGGAAGCCTCTGGAGGAGCTTGCAGGTTGGTTGTGCTCAGGTTTTTCTCCATCCCCTGGGGTTTCCATAACATCTCGAGCAGCTGGACACACGCCCAGCCCTGGCTGTAGGGTTTTGATCGGGAAAAGCACCAAGGAAGCTCCCAGCACCTCCCCAGAGGCTGTGTGTGGCCCCTGGATTAGCTGCAGCCAGGGATGAGCCTCCTCCAAAGCCTTCCAGAGGCTTCTCTAGGGCTGGGTTAGGCTGACAGGCTCTTAAAGAGGGATATTCCTGCCTTTTCCGTGATGTGGGAACTTCAGCTGCCGGAGAAGGGTCGGGGCACAGAGGAAAGAGGTGAAATCCCGAGTCCTTCAGCCTCTCCAGGTAGAGCAGAGGGTTTTTTTGGCTTTCCCTGCAGACAGAGCTCTGGAGACCCAGCAGATCCGTGCAGAGCTGTGCAAATCCCCGGCTGCGCCTCCCGGGGCGGGAGGAATTAGGAATATCAGGTTAAATAAGCCTTTTTTGGGGATGGGAAATCCTAAGAGTGAGCGAGCTCAGAAACTTTAAAAGCTGGGATTCAAGCTGCCGTTGCTGTTGATGGATTTAATGTGGAATACAAAGAGTGGGGATGGGAGGGGGTTTTGGAGGGGTGTCAGGGGTGTCTCTGAGGTGGCTGGAAGGTGACAGGGAGATGAGGGAGCTCTGTGGGGTCTGTGTGAGAGGGGAAAGCTGCAGCTCTCAGCTGCTGGAGAAACACCTCAGGCAGCTGCTGCTGCGTGAGACAGGAAAAGCCAGGGAGGAGCTCAGATGAATCCCAGAATCACTGAGGTTGGAAAAGCCCTCCCAGACCTTCAAGTGCAACCTGTGACCCATCCCCACCTTGTCACATCCAGCCATTCCTTGGGAGCTCCAAACCACCTCCCTGGGCAGCCCCTTCCGATGTTTAACAACTTTTCCATGTAGAAATTCCTCCTGATGTCCAACCGAGCCTCCTCTGGTGCCGTTTCCTCTCATCCTGCAGCTGGTTTAGGGTTGATGCTTCACACGCTGCCTTTGCTCATCTCAAAGTTCTCCTCCCTGGGTTCATCACCCAGCTGTGCCTGACCCACCCACGGGGCTCCAGGCACTGGGAAAATCCCTGTTCCCAAAGGAGAGCCCTGTGTGCCCTCAGGCACCCCGATCCCATCCCGGCCAGCGGCTGGAAAATTCATTTTATCGCTGCAAACCGTTAGAGCATAGCGCTGGGAAGTGCAGGAGAGCTTTATGCATTTCCTTGAAAACCACGTTAATGTGACAGTTTTCGATAAAATAAAGGAACGGGGCTGGAGGTGAGAAAAAGCACGTATATCTAATTTCTCAGTTACTGCTCCCAGAACTTTTTTGATTTGACTGTTTCCCCTCTGATGTGTGAAACCTGAATCCGAATCCCGGTTTTCTCAGCTCCCTGCCCGTCGACCTCGTCAGAAACAGTGAATGCAAGAGGAAAAAAAGAACAATAAATTGCTTTCTGTACCTCCAGTCGGGAAAACCCTGCTCTTCCCCTCACAGGCAGGCTTTTCCATCTGTTACCTCAACAAGAAAACTTAATTGAGGCGATGTCATGTCAGGAGAGAACGATACATCCATTTCTACAGAACCACTTTGTAACCTGTTTCACTTTCAGCACAACTACACCGCGCTCCGTGTCTCGCAAGGTTGGGTTTTTGAGTTTGTTGTATTTTTTTTTTTCTCCCCCGTCATCTTTCCAGTAATAATCTCCTTTCATGATATTTCCCATCCATGCCCAGGGAAGCATTCCCGAGCTGTCCCTTTGGGTTGTGCTGCCGTGCCCATCCCGTGTGTAACCCACGAGTGCTGGTCCATAACGAGGGGAAAAAAATCTCTGCTGCCAGCCTGGATAAAGGGTGTGAGAACAGAGGGATTATCCCTCGCTTTCCCCGCCGGGGAGGTGACATCGGGAGACTAATGGGAGGTTTTTAACAGTAGTTAGAGACTTAACAAAATGTGAGCGCTGCCTCGCTGCCGTTCCAAAGCCGGCTGGGAGCTGGTGATGCTCAGAAGTTGTTGCTGTGCCCATCCCGAGCTCGTTCGATGGCTGGGGCTGAACCGTGGCGGGTTTGAAGCTCCTTTGGAGCTCAGGAAGCAGCGCTGGGTAATTTGGCTGCCTCAGAGGCTCCCGTTCCCTTTTCAGGCTGGCTCCTTTAGAAATAACTGGAATTTTCGTGAAGAGCAGATCAGAGGTGCTGGCGGTGTGCTCGCGGGTGGAGGAACAGGTGCTGAGAGGGTTTGGGGCTAAAATTTTGGTTCCATTCCTTGCCCCTGTGTATCCCGGAGCATCCCCTTGCAGCCGGAGGGCAGGAAGGCACTGGGGAGCAGCCCCCAGAGCATCCTTGTCCTCCGAGAACTTTCTGAGCCCAAATTCAGTTCCCGGCACTCTCCTGCCTTTCCCAGACTCAACATTTAATAAACGGCAGCGGAGTGGGTGGGGAGAGCCGTGTTTACCCCGTTCCTGCCAGGCAGACAATGAACCTCCTCTCGCCCAGATGGCACAGGCTCTCCTCCAAGCCCATCAACGGGGCTGGTGCCATTGAAACGGGCCCAAACACAGCGAGAGCGTGGCAATTCCAGCGCCTCCAGTGACCATCTGGACACACAAACTGATTTTCTATTTGGATAATAAAGCCTCTCCTACGTCTCCAATATTAGCCATGTATGGGGATGCTAATTGATTTAATTGAACCTCTCAATGTCGAGCCGTGGGCAGTGCCAAGCTTCTCAGTTTGGGTACGTGGTGGGGTTTAATAAGTGTTGGACGGGAGGAAATTGGGGGGTGAGTGCTCTGCTGTCGAGGTTTTGGGAAAGGAAGGGATGTGGGAAGTCCTGGAGTATGGGAATCACAAGTTCCTGCTTCAGAAAGGAAATGGAGAAGCTTCTGCTGAGCTCCCCTAAGGAAAGGGACAGAATTTTGCTGCTCTTGGTGGTGCTGGAGTCTTTAACTTATCAGCTAATTTTAAACAGAGGTTGTCTGTTCATGTTTTATTTATACATGTACACGCAAATACGCATCAGATTTGGTTAGATGAGAAATAAAGTCATGGCCAAGTGATTAATATCCTTTATTTTTGGACTTTAGTAGCGTCTCGCAACTTGGCTCATGATGTTCTGCAGAAAAAATCCTGCATTCAGAGACTTCCAAAGTAATGAAAACCCTCTCTACTCCTTCAAAAAACGTTTGCTGAGCTCGAGAAATTTAAATTTTTTCGAGAAACACCACTTTTGACCTAGAAGATATCGTCAGGGCTTCTCTGCCAAAATATTATCCCAGCCTGTCTCTTTTTGTTTTTTCCTTTAGGTGACCTTTTTTTCTAGCAAGCAAACAAACAAAACCAACACCAACAAAAGAAAACCCACAACCTTGCAGCAAAGTTACCCACTTAAAGGAGTGGCAGAAAAATGACCTCTTGCAGCAGGGACAGCATCAGAACCAGTTGGTTTAGAAGCTGTCCCCACACAACCTCAGGCTTTTATTAATCAATATTCCTGCTCATTACGGAGCTTTAGGATATTAATGGTATGTAGAGGGGGTTGGTATTTCCTAGGAAAAGCACTTTGCCTCTTCCGCTTGAGCTTTTGCCACTCTTGAGGGGAATATTTTGGATTTTTTCCCTGTGCTTTCTCCTGTTTCAGACAGGAGGGATGCAGTGGCTCGTGCTGGCCTCATTTCCTGTTGATTTTGCTCTGTGCAGACTCCTCGTTAAGTGGTTAATCAGGAAAACACAGCCAAGCAGTTTTTGTGGAAGGCACGTTGGGTTTGGAAGGGAGGAAAACAGTTCAGAGGAGGCACCTGCAAACCACCAAACTGTTGGCCCGAAATCCTTTCATTCAGTAGGATGGTTGGGCAAGGGGAGATAATTTGGGTTTTAGGAGCAGGGATGGGTCTTTTTAAAAGGTGGGAGAGTCCAAGTGAGTGCTCTGGGCTGCCAGGGGAGGATCCTGAGGGGAGAAATGACGATTTTCTGGGGACTTTACCCTGTCTTCTCAATGGTGGAGGCTCCTGTCAAGTGGCTCTCACAGGAGACTCGAGGAATCACGTCCCCTGATGTCACTGCACTTGTTAATTGGGCTTGACAGATGATAATGAAGGAGAGGCTGTGGCTGAGCAAGGGCAGAGGGAATGGCAGCACTCCCAGGGGAGCAGGACAGAGCAGGAAAATCCAGATGTCCAGGAGTTACGTGAGGTCACTCCATGTCTTAATCTTTGCTATTTCTGCTTCCAGAGGTGGCAGGGGAAAATCAGAGACTCTGAGCTGGGCAGCCTGTGAAGGTTATTTATCTCCAGTTCACAATCCTGGCTTGGCCTTGCTGTTAAACCTTTTATGAACATGAGTTTTTTGGGGAGGGACTCTCCTCTTTTGAGGGTGTAGAGGGGATGGATCCCCTGAGCAGATGTGGAGGGGGGGTGACATCGTGGTGCTGTGTCCCCAAAATGCAGCTCCGTTCCCTGGAACCGTGGTCCTGTGTCCACGTGCCTTATGGCTAATGCATAATTAGCCTTAATTAGCCTAATTAGCCTGGAAAATGCAGGGGGTTGCCTTTGCTGGAAGGTCAGTGTGCCCTCCCCTGGCTGGGTGGGCACTGTGGCCTTGGCAGGGTGAGCAGGACTCGAGTGCTGGTGGTGCTGCTCCATCGAGGAGAGGGATGAAATCCCTGGGAAAGGTGGGGTTTTACCCCCACCAGGGGCAGGATTGGTGCCTAAACTCCTCTGCAGGATTGGGCTGCATTTTCTGCCTCTTCTCCCTATGGAAAGGAGGTGACAGCACCCCTCTGGCTGCCGAGGGATGGAGCTGTTTGAGAGTCCTGAGCAAACAGCCGAGAGTTGAGGTTGTCCCGAGCCTGTCATGAGAAAGAACAGCCTTGTTCATCATCAAACCACACACAAGTGGCACCTGGCAGCTGCATTTGTGGGATGCTCAGAGGCTGCTGAGCGCCACAGGCAATGTTTTTCTGTGCTGAGAAGCTGCCCAAGTCGAGGGGACTCCCACTGCAGGGTTAGTTTGGAATTCTCCCTTCAGCAGAGTGATCCCTGCTGAGGGTTCTCAGCTCCCTCTGATGTGGTGTCTCCCCTGATTGTTGGCTCTCCTGTTTTTCCCTTGTAATTAGCAGGAAACTGCCTGAACAAAATGCTGTTCCCTGACTGGCAGGAGCACAACACCCACTGATGAGTCAAGGGAGGAAGAGCTCCTGTTTAACTGGAAAAGGGGATTGGGGGGGGAAAGGAAGGGGAAGAATTGCTGCCAGAGAGCTGTGGGATGAATGACATTTGTTTAAAGACACATAAGGAGATTAATGATGGGAGTTAAAGTATGAAAGCAACAGGGCCTAAGTGTGGCATTAATGGAATCCATTTTCTCCACCATCTCCTGCAGGAACTCTCTGGAAATACAGAAGGGGGAAAATCACTTTACAGTAATAACTGTTATTTATATAAGAGAACAGCTTTGGATATATCAAAATGCGAGGTTTCAAGGTAATAACTGGACCCTCACAATCATTGTTATCCATTTAAAAGACAGTTTCTGTGATGGTGAAGAGATGGAGGAAATAGCCCCAATCCTGCAACGGATCCAAAATGAAGTTTATTTTATTGTTGTTGCCATTAGTCAGTTCCCAACCTGATAAGATTGTGTTAAGAAAAAGGGGAAAAGGCTGGAGGAGATGAAGGGGGGGCCTGGTAATCACCCTTGCAGGATTTGTTGGGACCATTTGATGGGCTCATTAGAGGCTTGGGGCCTCATCTTGGCTCCCTCCAGAGCTTCCCTCCACCATGGCTCTGCTCCTTGGGCAGGAAATCCGTCTTGCACAAAGCAGGAGCTCGGCTCTTCTGCAGGAATCAGGAGAGACTCATGAATGATTCATGGGGAGGGATTGGGGGTAGCAGGGAAGGATGATAATAATATTCTCCATGTGTCAAAATATAACAATAATTTGACCAGCTCTAATTTTTAATAACCACTGGGTTTGGGAGCAGATGTGATGGATGAGCTGGAGCAAGCCATGGTCTCCCAAGCTGGCTTTTCACTTCAGAGCACCAAGGCCACTCTCTGAAATATTAGAGCTGTATGAAACCTCTCAGGCTGTGGGAGGAAGGAGCAGAAAACTGAAAAGGAAGGGACAAAGGGTCTGCTCTGTTTTCATAATTCCAATTAGAATAAGTGTTAGACATGATCCGTAATTGATCCTGGCTCAGAGCGGCGCTGGAGTGGGAATTTTATCTTTAAACCTCCAATCTCATGGAGTGAAGCCTTTCAGAAGGGTTTTCCCCTTTACCCTCTGCAGGGTGTTGGGCATGGAATGAGCTGAGAGGGGTGGCCAGCAGTGGGTGGCAGGGGAGGGGAGGTTTGGGGTCTCAGTTTGCTGTCCCAGACGTGGCCCAGGACACCTCTCACGTGGGAAGAGGCACGGGGGAGGATGATAAAGCAGCCCTGTTTCACCAGGCGGGCTCTTCTGGCTGGGATAATGAAAAAGAATTGGATTTGTGAGGGCAGCTGACACAGCTGGCTGTCTCCAAGATGTTTTCATTGCTGCGTTAAGAAGTCTTTTACAGACTCGGAGAAGTGCTGGGAACGTGGTGCTGCCTGAGGCTGCCAGCCCTGGCTCCTCACGAGACAGCAGCCAGAGTGAACCCCCAGCAGAAACCCAGAAACCCCCAGCAGCAATTCCAGGACCACTCACTGGAACACAAGACAGTGGGAAGGAGCCTTGGGAAGGAGCCTTTTGAAGGCCCCCTGTCCCCCTGCCCTCCCCTAGGTGTGTGCTTGGGCTTGCAAGTGTCAAACATCCGTGCTGGCTTCAGCTCTTGCAGGTATCCTCATTAAGATGGTTGGAAGGAGGAGGATTTAACGATCTGAACCATGACTTCAATTAATCAGTATAAATGTTGCTTATTTATAACATAAAGCCCAGCCTATGGATAGCTCTGTTGTTTAATTAAGCTTATCACTGGGAACCTGATCCAGTTCCTTGCTGCATTAATGTCACTAATTCAGGATCCCCTCTAAGAAGCTTCTGAACAGACTGCAGGGGATGTAATTCACTCCACTCACTCTGCTTCACAAGCCTGGCTGGGTCTGGAACATCTCAATCCTCACCCAGTGTTGGTGCTGATTCCTCCCTGATCCCAGGTCTTCCATCATTCCTGTCATTCCTGGAGCCTGGAACAGCTTTTCCTTCGGGTTTGTTCAGCCTTGTTCGCTAAGAGTTTTTGTGTCTGCTTTAATTTACTCTCTGCAGCTGAGCCTTTTCTCTATCCTTGCTTTTCCCCCCTTCCTTTCCTGCTCTTCACTTGCCCTCTCCAGTTTCTGTGTGGTGTCTTTAAAACTTCTCCAGATGCAGGAGAATCTGTAATGAGCTCCCCAGCTGGAAGCAAAAGCTGTTTGCCCAAAACTTGTTCTTTACCCACACTGGAGAGGGTAAAACCTCTGATATTTTCTGGGAAAACTTCGAGTAACTTTTTAAGGATTTCATGGTTGTTTTTTCTGCTGTGCCAGGGGTTCTCCAGGCAATGTCTGACACCCCCCACTTAGGGGGGGTCTCCTGAGGATGCTGAGACAAATTGCTCCGAGCGAGGATGTTGCCGTGCATCACTTCACTCACTCAGGGCTCTGCAGATCCCTTCCCTCAAAAAGTCATCTAAAAAACAAAGCAGAGCTGCCTTTTTTTTTTTTTTCGGTCCAAACGACCAGAAAAAGTATCCTGGGATTAGATGAATTAGCAGTGTGCTGCTAAGATGGATAGAAAGGCAGGGAAAACGATGTCAGAATCCAGGGAAAAGCAAATTGCTGTTTCTCCTTCCCATCCAGAAGTCAGGGAAGAAGCCATCAGGGGAGAAGGATTGCAGTGGGCAGAGCATACTAACGAGGGAAGGCAGGAAGACATTAAAGCAACCCATTAAATCAGCTGAAGGCTGAGTGGCAAAAAATAAATAAATGGAGGCTGTGCAGATTGATCAATATTGGATCTGAAGGGCTTCCACATCTGCCGTGGCAGCTCCTTAGCATCTCATTCCAGCGTGACTCAGCAGCAAAAGGTGTTTGTTCTGTCAGGAAAGCACAGGGATGAAAACAATCCCGAGGCACATCAGGAGAGGGCTCAAGTGTCGTTTTGTACCTGGATCAAACCCTTTTATGTGGTTTAAGACATCTGGATCCTCTTCAAGAGGGGTGAGGTTTCCAATGTCACCTTTTCTCACTCTTATTCATCTTTTCAGCTTTCCTGTTGGAGCAGCCTGGTTTAGTGGAAGGTGTTCCTGTCCGTGGAAGGTGTCCCTGTCCATTCATGGTGTCCCTGTCTGTGGAAGGTGTCCCTGTCCATTCATGGTGTCCCTGCCCATGGAAGGTGTCCCTGTCCATGGAAGGTGTTCCTGTCCATTCATGGTGTCCCTGCCCATGGAAGGTGTCCCTGTCCATGGAAGGTGTTCCTGTCCATTCATGGTGTCCCTGCCCATGGAAGGTGTTCCTGTCCATTCATGGTGTCCCTGCCCATGGAAGGTGTCCCTGTCCATTCATGGTATTCCTGTCCATTCATGGTATTCCTGTCCATTCATGGTGTCCCTGTCCATGGATGGTGTCCCTGTCCACTCATGGTATCACTGTCCATGGATGGTGTCCCTGCCCATAGATGGGGTCCCTTCCCATGGCAGGGGGGTGGAATTTGATGACCTCTAAGGTCCTTTTCCAACCTAAAGGCTCCCAAACATGGTTTGACTCTTCCATCCACGCTCAGCCACGTGGCATTGACCCATTTATCTTTACACACGTTCCTGCTTCCAGGGATTCCCATTTCCCAAAAGATCTGTTACCAGTGCTGACTCTGTGATGCCCTCAAATGCCTGAGGATTGAGGCACAAGTGTCAGGTTTTGGTGGCAGAAAGGCTGAGTCTCTAAACAAGGCTTTCTGAAGCCTCCTGGCACATTAAATCTGTTTATTTGCCACGTGGTCCTGGAAAACCTTGAGGAGCCGCTTTATCTCTTCACTCTTCATCCATCGTGGGAGAATGAAAATCATTTCTCCTATCATTTGTCTGGCTCATATCTTTATAGGAATTGCCATATCTACATCCAGCATGGTCGGTCCTTGTCCTTGAGTCCATCTTTTAGAGATTTGTCACAGCAGCAGTGGCCAGGGATTTGTAACAGGAATAGAAGTGGTGCAAAATATCTCCAAACTCTCCATATTAATGCAAGCAAACCCCCAGCAAACTCTACAACGTTTTCCCCCTCCTCACCTTGGTACTGGGGGTACATCCGAGGCTGTTTGCTGTCTCTGTGTGTGGATTCACCACTGGATGGGGGAAGCCAGGACTTGGAGTTTCCCTGCTCCATCCTTGGGGCTGAGCTGTGCATCCCCTGCAGGGCACTGGGGTTTGCCAGCCTTCGAGGGATCAGCCACAGCTGTGATCCCCCTGAAACAGGGAGGTGCTGGAAGGAGAGCAGATGCACTTTAAATGCTGAGATATCCACAAGGGTTCAGAGGAGAATGGTCACTGAAGCCCCACTTCATGGAAATTCAGTGGCTTTAGAGGGAATTCCTTAAATCCTGTAACCTCCTGTCTCATCCTCACCAGGATGAGAGGAAACAGCATCAAGTTCTGCCAGAGGAGGTCTGGTTTAGATATTAGGAAAAATTTCTCCATGGAAAGGGCTGTCAAGCACTGGCACAGCTGCCTAGGGTGGTGGTGGAATCACCATCCCTGGAAGTGTTCCAAAAACGTGTGGATGTGGCACTTGAGGACGGGGTTTAGTGACCATGGTGGTGGCTTGGTGATCTTAGAGGTCCTTTCCAACCCTAGGGGATCAGAAGGAGGTTCAGGAAATGGTTCCCCTTGCAAGGCAAAGTGCCAGGTTTGGGAATGTTTCTCTCCCTAAATCCCCATCAGGCAGAAAATCCCAAAGCGCTGCAGATCTTTGTGTGTGCTGGAACAGCCACTGAAACTCAGCCAGCTCTGGGGACGGAGCTCTGGGATTTTGGGGGGTTGTGGCTACAAAACACATTTATTTGAGGGTATTTTGTGGGCTCTGGGTCCTTTCCTGCCTCCTCATCCCACAGCAGGCTCTTTCCCCCACTCTGCTCTCCAGCCCCAAATCCCACAGCTCTGTTATTCATTGCCATCTCTCAAATCCATCATTAGAACCATAAATCCTGCTGGACTTTCCCATTTGTCTGTTGGCTTTTTTGTTGTTGTTTTGTTTTTTTAACTCAGCATTTTCCTCATTGTTTCTTCCTTCCTCATTCTTTTTGCTTGCCTGGCAGTGGCACTTGGGGTTTCCGTGGTTATTTTTCTTATATTTATACTCTCCACTGACTTAATTAAGTTCTTGCTCGTTTCTTGGTCTTGCCAAGTTTATTGGCCCCACCAGGGCTTCCCAGTGCTCTCTTCCTACAAAACAACAGCTGCTGCCAGTCACCTGAGACCACGGAAATGGGCAGAAAAACTTCCTCAGCTTGACATTATGGAAGCAAAAGACAGGCAGAAAAACGATCTTCCCAACCCTGGTCAGTGTTTTTAGGCTGCTTTCCTAAGAAAATAAGATTTAGGCATTTAGGGGATGGGGATGGCCATGCAGGAGTTGGATTTTTGGCAATCTCTGGTCCAGTTTGACAGATGGGGCTTTGCAGAGGTGCTTAAAATCTGGATTAGAGGGCAGGGCTGTGGGGGGCTCGTGCTGGGAGCAAAGATCCAGGGAAAAGAGAAAAAAGCCATCCCACCACAGCACGTTCACCCGTGCCAAAACAAGCTCCTGGTGGCTGGAATTCCCTGGTTTTGGGGGGTTTGTGGACATGCAGGAGAGCCCTTGGTGTTCATTCTTCCAGAGCCAGAATCCCATTTCCTGCAGCAGGGTTCAATCCCTCATTCCTCCTCCTCCTCCTCCCTGCTTTTCTCTCCTTGTTTTTGGGATGTCTCTTGGCAGTTTTTCAGGGCATGGAGTAGGACTTAACTGGTTGCAATCCCAGTATTTAAATGCCCAGATCAGGACTTTCTCCACAGGTGCAGTGCCTCAAGTCTGGCTGTGGAAATCCACAGGAGTTTCCCTTTAAAATCAGTTTGTCACCCTGCTTTTTAACAAGAGGGTGGGTTCAGACCCCATGAGCCAGCTCTGGCTGGGGCATTCCCATTCCAGATCCCTTTCTTATCTTTTTGGGTCTTTTTTTGCTCCTCTCTTCATGCACAGGGTGTTTGCTGCTGCCTTGGAGTGGGATTTATATTCCCAAAATCAGGTGAGATGGATCTGGCAGGGTTTTTCCCTGCCTGCCCCACAGGGATGATATTTCTGGGATCCAGGGATGATCCCACTGAGGCTTTGCAGGTCACCACCTTCCTTCTCAATTTTCCTAGAAACTCCAGGTCTGGGGGAATGTAATTCTGATTTTATGTACACAAAGCAGTTATTAAAGAAGATAAAAGAGAGATTGTGTTTCAGGCAGCAGGAACTAAAGCCCTCAGCTGTTTTTATCACATCTCCCCTCCTGTCTCTGTCTCCCCTGAATTTGCTCTCTCTGGATAGCAGGAATGAGAGGGGAGCTCCATTTAAATGCAGATTTCCAGTGCTGGCCAAGAGCAATAAATAGCCCTCTGCTACCCTGACCAGACAAACATTATCAAGCCTCTTTTTGAAGGAGATTTTATGTTTTCACATCTTCTTTTTCCCTTGATGAGATGCTCTTCCCTCGCAGAGTAATAGCGTGTTGACGCCTTTTTATTTTATTTTTAAGCAGCACTTCAGAGATTATAATGGAAATACAATCCCACCTGTTTCTCCACTGGAGCTCCACTTGACAGCCCTGTAATGAGGAACTGTGCAAATTTCTTCTCCTTTACTGTACTGACAGCCTGGAGGGTTGATACCTTATTCAGCAGAGCGGAAAAACACAAAATAAGGCAATTTTGGCAACAATTTTTAATCCCCTGACCCTGCAGCGTCGTGGTTTTGGAGGTGGTTTGGAGTTCACGAGGTGGGGAGCAGGAGCAGGAGATTTGGGGTGATCCCTGGGGCATCTCCTGCTGTTCCTCACCAGGATGTGGGTGTTGGGAGAATGAAACATTTTCCTGGAATGCTTTTGGGTTTGGAGAGGAAGGACTGGGTCGGCTCCAGTGGCAGGTACTGGATGTTTTGGGTGGCTGAACTGGGTTGGACTGGGATTACAAGTCTTAATTTGATAAAGGGGGAATAGAGGGTTTGAGGGCAGCAGAGCAGGGAAGTGAGGAGCCACCTGGAATTCTTTGTCCAGCTCTGGGCTCCTCATGGAATGAGGGACATGGAGGGGCTGGAGCATGTCCAGGAAAGGGCCTGGGGCACCAGGAGGGGCTGAGGGAGGTGGGAAAGGGGCTGAGGCTGGAGAAAAGGAGGCTCAGGGGGGACATGAGCAGGAATTTCCCCATGGAAAGGGTGCTCAGGAATTGGAACTGCCCAGGGAGGTTTGGAGTCCCCATCCTTGGAGGTGGCGCTCAGTGCTCTGGTGGGGATTGGGCACAGCTTGGACTCAATAATCCCAGAGATCTTTTCCAACCTCAGCGATTCTGTGGCTGTGTTTACAGCATAAATCAGAAGAGGTTGTAGATGTGATCTTAGCCTGCCACTCGCGACATTTAGGAAATATTACAGGTACCTTTATGTGGTTTTCACTTGGAGGGACAGCCTATGAGCAGTGAAATATCCTGTTTACCAAGCCAGTGCTGTGTTAAATCTACATTTTTGAGAGATGCCTTGAGATGGAAATCGCATTTCTGAGTGTGACTTTACATTTCAAAGGTATAAAAAGCATCGGAGAAAATGTAAATAAATTTTAAAAATGCCACCGTGAATGGGGAAAGGTCAGCTGCACACAGTTTGTTGTGCGATCCTCCCAGTAGCATCTGTTCACTGTTATTGTTATAAAAATGTGATTTCGTTAGATTTTGGATGAATCATGAGTTAGGGAGTGATGTTGTAGCTGACTTGCAGTGGGATCAGCCTTTCAGGGTGCACGTGTTGGGAGTCTGCCTGGGGCAGGCTCCGGGAGCCCCATGGCCCTGGGGAACGGGAGCACGGAGCCTTGCTGCTTCCTGAGCCCTGCTCAGAACCAGCTGAGGGTGGAGAGGATTGGATTTCAGAGCTGGCTGGGGCACTGAGTGAGATGATGGCTGGGGCACTGAGTGAGATGATGGCTGTGTCTCAGCCAGCTCTGGGAGACAGCTGTCTGCAGCTCAGAAGAGCACACAAGTGACAGCCCTGCCTGGCCCCCGGCCACTGCTTTGGCACAGAGAGGCACAACTGAGCTGTTTGGGGTGAGAAATGAACGTCCTTCCTCCCCATGGAGAAGTTGTTCCAGGGGAAGGAGCAGAAGGGGTTGAGCATCTGCTGGCACAGCGCTGTGCCCTGCTCGGGGCTGGAAGGGCTGCGGCCACACGGCCCCATCCCCTGGGCGCTCAGGGATGTGGGGCTTGGGGGAGCCACGGGGAGCTCCTGGTGCAGCTCCTGGCTCAGCAGAGAGCACCAATTCCTCCTTTCCCAGCTCCTGAGAGCACCAATTCCTCCTTTCCCAGCTCCTGGCTCAGTACAGAGCACCAATTCCTCCTTGTCTGGTTCCTATCTCAGCAGAGAGCACCAACTCCTCCTTTCCCAGCTCCTGAGAGCACCAATTCCTCCTTTCCCAGCTCCTGGCTCAGCACAGAGCACCAATTCCTCCTTTCCCAGCTCCTGAGAGCACCAATTCCTCCTTTCCCAGCTCCTGGCTCAGCACAGAGCACCAATTCCTGATCCTTTCCCAGCTCCTGAGAGCACCAATTCCTCCTCATCCCCCATCCTGTCTCCCCATCCCCAAGGGCTGGAAAATCCCTGCAGGACAGTCACTAAAATCTGCTTTTCTCAGAAGGCACCATCCCACCTCCTTGCATTTCTCTGGCTCCCAATTATACCTTCATTTTTTCCTGCTTCTTGCTGTTGAATCATTAACTCTGAGTGTTGCCTTTGAAATCTGTGTCTGATGGAGGTTTGAAGCAGAAGTCACTTGTTGCTTGAACCTTGATTGATTATTACCCAGCTCCTCCAAAGGGATAAACTCTTGGTTTGGTGCTTCTGGAGTGTGGATTTTGTGTTAATTGTAGAGAAAATCTGCGTAGATTGAATAATGGTTCAAAAAAAGCTAATTATTATGATACAAGGGATGTTTTTCTGTCAGGATTGGAACATCCCATGGGAAGAGATGTTCCTCCTGAGCAAAGCTCGGTCCTTGCTGGCTTCCCTCAGCTCTCAGTGCCTGGGAAATCCTGAGCAGTCCTGAGCCAGGCGCTGCAGATCCAGGTGCTCCTGGCTCCCTCTGCAATATTTTTCTCATCATTCATGGAGAAGCAGCCCAGAGCAGAGACATTTATCACGATGGGGAAGATAGAAGTGATTTTTGAGGGCAACAAAGTTCAAAGACTTTGCTGTAAGTCTTCAGGATTAAAGATTTACTTGATGCATCTTCTCCTGTTTAATAGACAGGAAGAGATGAAAGGGAATTTCTATAAAGATTTTCCTTCATACTTAATGATGCCACTATTAGACGAGCTTTGGCACAGTGTCCCGAGCCATGAAGCTTTAAAACCAACCTTTTTTAAACATTAAATGACCTTTTTTCATCCTCCAGCTTTAATAAATAAAGATTAGTTCAGCCTCATTACCTCCCCAGTCCTGGGGGCTGGTTTAATATTTAGTTAAAGTAACCAGTCTCCCAAAATGAGCACATTTTGCTGGTTTCCTATCCCAAATCCCACAGGGAGACAGGAAGCTCTGCTGGAGTTTGAGCTGGGTTTTAGGAATGCTGCAGCCACTTCCAGCCTGGATCCAGGTTCTCCAGCTCAATTCCTTCCTTTTCCAAAACCTGCACTTTTCCCTTCCTCTTGTATTTGCTCCCAGAGTTCAAATTTAATCAGAGCTGAGCAGGTGAAGGAGTTTGTTGTTGTTATTTTGGGTTTCTTCCCTTCCTTTCTTCACCTTTAAGGAAGTTTTCAAGATTCTCAGAAATAAGAATAGAAAATCCCATCCTGAATAGAGATGATAAAAAAAGCTGTGTGCAAACTTTTTTGCCTAGCTGGCTTGAGGAAACGACTCAAAATACTTTGCTTTTGGCTATTTTTATATTTAAAATGCATTTAACTGTACATTAGTGGAAGTGGATTTTGTTTGAAAGCTGCCAATTAGGAAAATACTTGAAAACATTCCCTAATTTAGTGATTTTGAAGCTTTAAATTAGACACTAATGAATCTGAGAATGCTGACATCCACTCCCCCACCACTGATCTTTAATTTCGCAGCATCAGCACCTGAGCAGGAGCTGCATTTGGTGATGTTCTTCAGACTCAGCACTTGGATTTACCCTTCCCTGGGAGCAGGGCTGGAGGAAAAGTTTTGTCTGTGAGAAACTTTCTCCTCTGCTTCTCTCCTGGAAAAGTGGAGTTTGTGGCAAATTGTTCCAGCAGCTTTGTTGTAATTAAAAGCAGTCACCAGTCATATTAATATCCTAAAACCCCTCTCCTGGCCTTGGAGGAAAGCAGAACCCTTTTTGTGGTATAATGAGGTTAGGATGAACTCCATTTAGCTCCCATAAAACTGGGAAAAGATAGGAAAAGAGGAATTCTTGAGTGTCATCAGGATATGAAGTAAATCAGTGTGGTGTGGGCCACCTTTGGGCTTCCACTGCTGGGGTTAGGGCAGGGCAGGGACACAGAAATGCTCTGCAGTTGTGCCAGGAGAGGAAAGATCCCACTGGGATGAGCAGGGCAAGGCTGGGAGAAGAGCCCTGAGACGTGCTGCAAGCTGGGCATTGAAATTGGGCTGTGCTTTGAGTTTTGGGGCTGGGGGAATGTCTTAGGGGCAGGAAAGCCAAAGGAAAAGGAGCCTGGGCCCCAGCCAGGGGGGTCTGGGCTGGGTTGGAGGCTCCGTGGTGGCAGTGAAGGGTGACAGGAGCAAGGAGGAGCCTCCAGGCACAGCCCAGATCCCTCTGTGGGTCCCTCAGTCCCACCTCCAGCACAACATCCCAGAGCTGCTCTAACCCTGGTCCCAGTCAGCTCTGCCTTCCAAATCTGGGTGTCCTGGGTGTCCTGCTCTTAGGGGTCAGGGTATCCCTGATGGGTTTTATTTCAGTTCCCAGCTCATTTTTGCTTTTCCCTACCAAAAAACCCACTGGGGTGCCAGCTCCTCGTGAAATTCTGGCATGAACGCAACACTCCCGATTCCTTTTTGTCTTCTCTCAAGAAAACAAAAATAATCCCCCCTCCCCACCTCCCTCTGCCTCACACAGCTCTGAGTGGGCAGCCCCAGGAGCCGGGTTCAAGAGTCAAGTGCGTTCTGTTTGAAAAATATTTGTCCCTCCCCACCCACGGCTGCCCACGCGCTTCCTGAAATATTGCAGCTCTCAGCTCCCTATCAATGCTTCCACAAAGGAACCATCCGGGGGTTTTGGGGACGTTCTGCCTTTGTTGGGATGCGTTGGATCTGGGTTTTTAGGGTTGGACAGCTGGATGTGCCTCTCAGGGAGCACCCAGCCTGTGTGTGCCAGTGGGTGCTGGGAGCCAGGCGGTGTGGGTGGCTGTGCTGTGCCACTCCAGCAGGTAAAACAGAGGCTGCTGCCGAGATTTCACCACCCACCTGTCTGGCAAGACCCGGGGAGTGGGAGAAGCAGCGGGAAAGGCCACGTGTGGGAAGGGGGACGCGCCAGCTCGGGTGGTGACGGGAGCACTGGCGGAGCTCCTGCAGGGATCAGGGAGTGTGGGCACGGGGAGGGGAGTGCGGATCCCGAGCCTAACCAGTGCCAACACCTTTTTCCCCCCGCAGCTGCCATCCTGGATGACCCCATGGAGTGCAGCAGAGGGGAGAGGCTCTCCATCACCCTGGCCAAGAACCGCATCAACCGCGCGCCCGAGCGGGCGGGCAAGGCCAGGGTGGAGGTGGACATCTTCGAGCTGCTGCGGGACAGCGAGTACGAGACGGCAGAGACCAGTGAGTACCACCCCAGAGAGCCCAGCCCTCCTCCCTGCCAGCTCCCAGGAGGTGTCTGGCACACTCAGCTTGTGGTTTTGTGGCAGTCAAACGGCGACAGAGAGAAAAAACCATCTCTCTGTTCCTTTGCTCCTTGCAGAGAGCAGTTTCCGTTCGAGGTGAAATGAAATGTGCTGGTGTGAGCCCAGGCGTGCACTGAGAGCATCCCTGCCCCCAAAAAGCTTTGCCACTGCTCAGTGGCTCGGGACAAATAATTTCCTTTAATCTGCCTGTCAATAAGTAGGGGTCGAGCACTTAATGGTGGGCAAACAAGATTCTCTCAGGCAAGTTGGGTGCAATTAAGTTGTTTTTAAAACCCTGTGGAATCCTGTGTGTCAGCAAACATGACAGCTCTTCCCGGAGCTTGAGATTGGCAGCGGGTTTATTTATACCAAGTGAAGTTTTTTCAAGTGATGTTTGAAATCATGGGGATGAAGAAGAGCTAATTTTGAAAGAGCAGCAGATTTCCCACGGCACTTTAAAGTCCCTTCATGAAACGGTTCTTTATTGGGTTGTTCCTTTGGATGCCCAATGTGCCAGTTCTATGCTGATGAATGAAAAAGAAATTGATGGTCACTGTCCCACAGTTTGAAAGAAACCCTAAAGGTCTGTGGAAATGCTTTCCTGTAAGAGGGAAAACCCTTTGGAATAGGAAATCCTCCTTGTAGAATCGTTGTTCAGCTGACCTTTAGAGTTCGAGGGAGGGCTATAACTTTTTATTACCATTTGGCTCAAAAACACAGGAGGAATCATTTTAAATAATAGGGATTTTAGACTTCTTTCCCAGTGGTTCTGCATTCCAGAACTGTGTGATTTCCAGGGTATCCCCCAAAAGAGCGGCAGAGTGTTGTGGTTTGGGGCTGGCTGGTTTTTCCTAGGAGTTTGGCTGGGTTTTCTGCACAGCCCTGAGCACCCAGCAGCACTCAGGATTCTCCAGGTGAGCTGGCAGAGCGGGCTCTGTGGGATCAGCACATCGCTCCTTCATTTCCTGAACGAGTGCTTGCATTATTTATAGAAGTGTGCAGTTAATAAAGCACATCTCAGCAGTACCTGGGCTCTATTTATAGAGCCTGTCACCCGTGAGCAGCCCAGACTGAACCCAGCTCAGGGACTCTTCCACCCAGCGCCTCTCCACTGCTTTGGATCCCTCACTTTTTCAGTATTTTCTTGGTCTTCCCCATCTCCATTGTGCACACCCTGTCATCCCCTCACCCTAATGTTGTCCCCATTAGGGCAGATCCAATCTCCCTGGCCAGACCTTGCAGAAGGGATGGGAATTGCCTGGATTGCACAGAATCCCAGACTGGTGTGGCTTGGGAGGGACCTTAAAGCTCATCCAGCTCCCCCCCAGCCTGGCCTTGGACACTTCAGGGATCCAGGGACAGCCACAGCTTCTCTGGGCACCCTGTGCCAGGGCCTCCCCACCCTCCCAGGGAAGGATTTGTTCCCAATATCCCATCTATCCCACCCCTCTGGCAGTTTGAAGCCGTTCCCCCTTGTTCTGGCACTCCATCCCTGTAAAAACTCTGTCTCCGTCCTTCTCTTTCCCTCCCTTCAGCTGCCAGGGACAATCAGATCACCCCAAAGCCTTTTCTTCTTCAGGCTGAGCAATCCCAACTCTCCCAGCCTTTCCTCACAGCAGAGCTGCTTCATCCCTCTGATCACCTTGGTGGCCTCCTCTGCACTTGCCCCAAGCACATTCCCAGTTTGCTCCTTAAAATATCCCAAATCTCCTTGTAAGACTCCCAGAAAACGAGAAAATTCCTCATTTTCCTGAGCCTTCTTTGTGTTTAAAGGACCCAGCAGCATTTTTAGCTCCATTTTTGTTCCTTCCTCATGAATATCCTGCTCGTAGCAGCATTCCTGGCCTTTAACTTTGTTTGGGAAGGAGACTCTGTTGCAGTGACCCCCGAGCTGCTGTAAGGAATGAGAGAGGGATTTCTGTCTTATTTTCAGCCTGTAACTGCTCAGGAATTCTTCTCTTGGAAGGTTTCTCAAGCAGAAGAACATTAATTGGCTGAGAATGAAATATTATGCAAGAAATTGTTGATTTCAGCAAATGTTGTGTTTGGGGAGAAACTGGAAATGGGGCAAGTGAGGAAGAGGCATCTCCCATTTCCAGTTTTCACCTTGGGGTGCTTTTCTTTGTTTTCTTTACTTGGATTTATAGATTAGAAATTGGAGCAAATGGACTTGATTTTGGGGAATTTTGCAGTGTGTTATTTGTCTCTTCTTCAGAGGGGGAAAAAAATGTCTGGCAGCTTTTCTTAGAAAAGGAATAATCTGGATTCTGTATGGCTCTGCTATTAATGTCACTGATGTTATTCTTGATTTATCCTGGTGGCAGAGGAAAATCAGATCCCCTAACTTAAATTTCAAGGCTTTCATGGCTTTCAAATGCTTCAATACATTGCTGGTATTTGTTATGACACACAATATTAATAAAAACTGTTGAGATGTTTTAACCTGTGACTGCAAAGCTGTTTACAGCTGTTTAATACTGTTCTCACATTTCACACCCTTTGATTCCCTCCTAAATATCACAGCTCCATGCTTAGCTGACAGATCTGGGAATGCTGGGATTACACCATGTGTTGCATATACAAGAGGAGGAAGAATTTTGGGGAGTTAGGGTTTTTTATTTGGGGATTTAGGGGTTGGGGCTTTTTTTGGGTTTTTTTTTGTGGGGTTTTTGTTGTTGGGGTTTTTCTGTGGGGGTTTTGGGGGATTTTTTTGGTTTTATTTTGGGGGTTTTTTGTGATTTTTTTGGTTTTGTTTTGGGGGTTTTTTGTTCTTGTTTTGTTTTTGTTCTGGGTTTTTTTTGTTGTTTTTCTTCCTGGTTTTTTGGGGTTTTTTTCTTTTATTTTTTTCTGGAGCCGTTTTTCTCCCATTTTCCCTTCTGACTGACTCAGGTGTTTGAATGTTAGAGAGCCCCAAAATCTCAATTGCTCCAGCAACAAAATCTGAATCAGTCCATCCCATTCATGCTATTCCAGCTTTAGTTGTGAATGAACACAAACTTTGGCTGTTGCTGTGTGATTTTAAGGAGGTTGCAGGGAGAGGTTATGGGCAGAGCCTTTTTTTTTTTTGCTGTTACAAGGAAAGCTTGTTCCCTCTTTGTGTTTGATGTTCCAGCTCCTTTCGTGCAGCTCCAAAATGCCTTGTTTAATCATGTCCTGATCCAAACCACCTTGTTCCTTTTGATGCCCGGGCAGGACAAATTTCCCTGCTTTGTCACTTTGTCCCCTATGGCCTCGTGAGCCTTTTAAGCTCCTCTTTGTTGTGAATCCAAACATCCTGGGGCAGCTCAGGAGCGAGAGCCAGCGAGCAGCAGCAGAGTTGGAGAATTTGATTTACCCACACCGATATTTCAGAGTGCCCTTTCACAGGGTGTCCTCGTGTTGTTGTTACCTGTGATGCCTCCTGCAGCCACCTAGAAACAGAGACTAGACAAGAGGAAGGGAATAAAGATAGGTATTTATTTGAAGGGCCTTCAAGGTACACCCTGGGGGAGCCAGAGGCTGCTTCCAAAAATTGGACCCCAAGATGGACCCCAGGTCACGAGTTCTTCACACTTTTATAGGTTTGGATCATTTGCATATCAGGGTTCATTCTCCAATTAAAGCCCCAGTTTAATGATGTAACTCCCCTCAGCTTGCCCCCCTTTTAGAATCTTTAGTTTACACATTTTGGGCCTAGNCACCGTTTTTGGGGGATTTCATGGTTCAGCCTGCTCTGGTTATCGTGGAATCACAGAAGGGTTGGGGTTGGAAGGGACCTTAAGGATCATTTTGTTCCACCCCTGCCGTGTTCAGGGACACCTTCCACTATCCCAGGTTGCTCCAAGCTCCATCCAACCTGGCCTTGGACACTTCCAGGGCATCCCCAACCTCTCCAGAGGTTGCAGGTTCCTGTCAGGAAGCCCAAGGGATGCTCCAGGAGCATCTCTAGAACCCCTCCTGTTTATGCACTTGGTATTTTCTCTCTGAGGATCCCGTGACCAGTCCCTGTCTCTGGAGATCTCGGCTGTGTTTTGCAATCAGGGAGCTGCTGAGGTAATTGCACACCTTCCCTGCTCGTTTATTTGGAATTAGAGCCAGGAATCTTCTGTGCATTCTGTTTGAAAGCCTTGGCTCAGGTATCTGCGTGCTCTGAAAGAGATGCTGTGTTCTGCCCCTCTCTCTGAAGGGAGCTTTCAGCCCTGCTTTCAACAGGGGAGGATTCATGGAAATGTTTTCCAGGTTCCCAGAAACCTGCTCATGGGCAGAGCCTGTCTTTTACTTCCTGAGATCCCTCCGGGATCTCAGGAAGTAAAAGACAGGCTCTGCCCATGTCTGAGGGGATGTACATACATTTCTCATCACAGCTACTCATTTGTTGTGCTTTTTCATATTCAAAAATAAGTTTGCAGCTCTGCCTTCCTTTGAAAAAAATATCTTGCTGCATCCCAAGTGTCCAAACCTGGACTTAATTCCCAAATATACTCGTGGAAATGATTGGACACAGCCCTGCTGTACAAAAGGAGGGTTCCTGTGCCCTGAACAAACACCTGACCCGGGATGCTCAGTGGTGCCCATGGTAAAGAGGTTCTTGAAGTGATGCCACTTCATTGTCCAGCATTTCTTGAGACCCTGAGTTCTAAACAACATCAAAACTGGGACAGAAACTCAGAGCTGGTGGAGGCTGCAGCACTCACAGAGTGCCCTGCACAGCCCACAGCTTTTGTGGTGCCCAGGTGTTGGAGTATGAAGGGATTTGAGTGGCAGGGGCTCTGTGATTATCCATAGTTATGGTCCCTGTCGTTATCATGGATGGATTTGGGATACAGGACCAACATTTCCTAATCCCTGAATGCCCACGGCAGCAGCAAGGTCGAGCCTTTTCTCCCTGTGGAGAGCTGACAGCATCAGGTAACGCTCTGAAATGGGAAATGTGCTTGGATTACAGGAGAAGCTTTCCAAACGTGGTCAAAACCTTTGCCTCAGGCACCTCCACTTTGTTCCCATTCATTCTCCTTCATTTTCGTGGATGTTTCCCCCTGGTAGTGATAAGCCAGGTCTTTTTCTTCCTCCAGTTGTTGCACCTCTGTTGCTATGGCTACTTAAACCCACTTCTTGTTCTGCTACTGGGCACGAGGAGCAAAGCACTCAACAGACTTTCCCCTCAAAATTTTCCCCAGGAACTTTGTCCTGGTGAGCTGTGGATAAGGGAGGGCTTGGAGCAGCTCCTTCTGGATGCTGAATGGCAGAGCTGAGAGGGACTGATGAGTGCTGCTGAGACAGCAGGAGAGGCTTTCAAACCACTGCTGCTCTTTATTTAAAAGGATCTTCTGGAGAGGTGTAAGTGCCTGTAAATTTTTTAAGCACGGAGGAAAAGCAAGGCCTGGATTTCCTTTGAAGATGCTGCAGAAAAATATCCCTCATTCCGTAGAAGATTGAGTTGTTGGAGGGCGAGGGAGCTCAGAAGGAGGGAAAACCCAGGAGGAGATGTTTGCATTTCATGAGCACTTTCTGTAAGAAGTCAGAGCAATCAGTGGGGACTGGGGGAGGATAAGGAGTTTTTCCTTCAAAAGAGAAGTAAAACCAATTCCCCAAAGTGACAAACTAAATGAGATTTGGGCCTCATCTTCCAGTCGTGAGGCTGTGGAGGCTTGAGGAGTCTAAGGCCAGAGATCACAGAATCCCAGAATGGTTTGGATTGGCAGGAACCTTAAAGATTCCACACCCTGCCACAGGCACGGACACCTTCCACTGTCCCAGGGTGCTCCAAGCCCCATCCAGCCTGGCCTGGGGCACTCCCAGGGATCCAGGGGCAGCCACAGCTTCTCTGGGAAAGCTTGAAACTGGAGATGTTCACTTCCCAAACCCCACACTCAACCCTAAACTTGCTGTTCTAAACCCGCCCCAAGCACAGTGTAAACTTTCATTTCACATCATCCAGCCTTGATTTAAAGACTCGAAGTTGCTAAAAGCCCTGCTCTGATCTGTAGCTCAGCAGTTTTGATGAGGAATTCACTTCACTACCAAAAAAAACATGATCAGATGTGAATTTTTCCTGCTTGGATAACTCTTCACAGCTCTTCACAACCCTCACAAGAGTTGGTCTGAGGTGTGACCCAGGGGAGGAGGCAGGTTTGGTATTGAAGAGCCCCTGTCTTTAAAATCTCAGCTTTGTGATGCAGTCGTTTGGTTTTCACACACAGAAATATTGTGAGCCAGAACTGAGAAGACTTTGGTGCTTCTTTTCTCCCTTTTGGTGCCTCCTTCCTCCCCTTCAGTATCCAATTTCTTCAGAAAGGCACCAGTTCAGCAAATGTGGCTTTGTCTGGGGAGGAAGGAGCTGTGTGTGAGGATGCTGAGGCAGCTCTGGCTTTGCAGGAGGAGCCGTGGCCAGCACAGGAGGCTTTTGGAGCTCAGGGATTGAGGATGAGGGGCTCTCACCTTTTGTTCATGAGGTTTTTGCTGCTCTGCAGGAAGGGTTCTGAGCGGTGCAGGGGATGGGGATGGCAGCAGGGAGGTGACACCAGCTGGGCTGCTCCTGAGAGTGCAGTTCAGTTGGATTTGTGCTGTGAATTAAAGGGACAAAAAAGGGTTGCAATTTAACCTGGGAAGAGATTTAACATCTTCAGTTTGTCAGGTGTTTTTTATGGCTCCGCTAACCTTGGTGGCAGGGAGCCAGAAGATTTAACTCCTGCCAGGGAAAAAACAACACAAAACAAATGAAAACCAGCAATGCAATCCTTATTTTCACACTTGAGTTCTGCAGAGATGAGGGGAGAAATTCCTACAAGTCTCTTTGATGCTTTGAAGCCAGGTCACTGCTGTGTGTAGCATCTTCCATAAAGTTCAGTTCATGTTTTAACCTGGGGACAGAAAGGGATTGGGTACAAGACAGAGTCAGAGATGAGGATACTGGGGTTTGAGGAGAGTTTAGGTGGGGTTTTAAAAGGCTGGGGAGGGATGGAGAATGCCACAGCCAGGGTGACAGTGCTTTGGGGGGAGTGAGGGGATTTTGGGGATGGAAATGGCACAGGGGGTGTTGTGTGAAGGAAACGATGCCGTGTCCTTACTGAGGTACAGCACTGTGAGCACGGCTCTCTGCTGGAAATCAGGATAAATTCTGACGCCTGTTCCCTCTCTCTGGTGCCCACAGTGTGCCAGATTCTCCCCAAAGGCGTGGTGGGAGTCCTGGGACCTTCCTCCAGCCCAGCCTCCAGCTCCATTATCAGCAACATCTGTGGGGAGAAGGAGGTAAGTGGAGAGGTTCCCTTGTGATGGTCAGAGTGGTCAGCGTGGTTTGTCACCCCTCCTCCTAACACACAGACTTTTGCAATGTCTTCCTTTTCCCTTTCCTCCCTCTTTCTGCCTCCCTTTTCCTCTCTGCATCCCCTTTTGCTCCACCTCCCCTCACATCCATCACCAGCACAGCCACGTCCCCACTGACTGAGGGGTGCAAAGCCCAAAGCTCGCCGTGCTGGAGGCAAACCCACAGCCCCTGCTGTGACATGGCTCTGTGCACAGACTTGGGAGCTTTGTGTTTGCTGCTGTTCCACCCGATTCCAACCCTTTTTTTCATCTGTGTTCACACTATGTGCTGGAATTTTAATATTTTATAAGCCTCGAACCATCCTGCACTGATCTGGCTCTGCACATGGGAGAAGAAATTGAGTTCTCTTCTCATAGTTCATCCCTTTAAAGCCAGATAACATCTCTCAGCCATTTAGTGGCTCTCTCTGGAGCCCAACCTTCGAGGAGAGGAGGCTGGGACTGAGCACTGTAAATAATTTGCATTCACAAATGAGTGCTGTTCGTTGTTCCTGGAGTGTTGAGGAGAGGGAAGGGATCTTTCAGCCCTCATGCACGGGGCTGCAGCAGGAGGGGTCTCCTGGGGGTGTTTTGTAGTGCTTTCTCCTGCTAAATGTCCTGGACATGTGCTCCATCCCAGGAAAGGCAATTCTGCAAGTGTTTTTTCTCTGAAATTCAGATTCAATCCAAGCCTCTGATCTGAGGCTTCTGATTTATTTTTCTCTTCACAAAGGAGAGGTGAGTGCTGGTGCACTCCGGAGGTGTTTGATTCTCTCGGCTGCCCTCCAGGTGGTGTAAACCTGCAGTAACTCCCTGGGATTTACATCCCAGGGACATCAGCTGGTGCCACCGTGTCAAACGTGACACAGAGCCCAGCCAGAGCCCCCTGTGCCTGCAGCCACCCCTCAGGAAAGGGAGCAGTGTCCCCACACAACCACGGAGCACCAGGCAGAGGGACTGATGTTCACTGTGGGGCTGAACCTGTCCTGTGTTACCCCTCCCATGCCTTTGGCCCAAAGAATCCCTTTCCCCCTGTCCAGAAAGGGGAGCTGCAGTGGGGCAGAGCTCTTGGAAAGGAGAGGAGGACTCTGGGGCTGAAGGCAGGGGATGAACAGGGCCATGCTCAGCTCTGGGAGCTGATGGTGGGGGATTCCTTCCCCTCTGCATCTCTCTCAGAGTCCCAGGCTGGATCTGGATCAGTCCCAGGAGTGATCAGGATGCTGCCAGCAGCTGCCCTGTCTGCTCTGCTTAGAGGAATCCACCTTCCCCTCCCTGGGTGAGGGCTGCGGGCTGGAATCAAGGCAGATAGCAGCTTATTGCTCCTTAACTTCCCTTTGCTAACCAACAGCTTCTGCTGTCAATAAAGCAGCCAGCACAAGCTGCTAATCGGCTTTCCCAGGAGGAGAGAGGTGGGAGGCAGGGGCTGATGGCTTCGGAGGGACCAATAATGGAGGGAAAGGGGACCTGACACACCGCTAACGAAGCTGTGGCAGATGTTTCCCTTTCCACGACTTCTGTTTCTTCCGAAATAATTCACCTGGCAGGAGGAAAACAAGACTGCCTCTCTTTATCTGGCTGAGCCCTCAGTGTGTGGGCTCGATCTGTGTCTCTGCCCACCCGTTCCATCCACACTGGATGTGCAGCAGAGCTGCCTCGGAGGGAGACCTGCGGCTTCCCAGCTCCCGAAATTCCCCCTGGAGCAGCATCCTACTCCAGCTGCTGCTCTGCTGGATCACTGACAGGCCCAGCATTGCCAGCACTGGTGGTTCCAGCCTTGTCTGGCTGCCTGTTGATCAGAAATGCCCAAAGCTTCTGGCTACTGCAGCTGTTCCTCCTCTGCCCAGCCTCGCCAGCGCGGGGTCATCCTGTTCTTGCCTTCATCTCTCCTAATTAATTACCTGGTGGCACCTCGGTGCAGCAGGCAGGGCTGGATTCACAGCACAGGGCCCTGGATGATCCCTCCCTGCCTGCCAGCCCCAAATGAAGGCTGGGCCCAGCTACAATTAGTGCCCCAGCTAATTAGGTTGAACTCACACGGAAGGTTTCCTGTGCTGTAATCACAGCCCCCGTTGCCTTTCGCTGAGTGGCTCAGCAAGACTTTTCCTGATCCACTCCTTCCCGTGGCTTTTCGTTGCTGTGATAATTATTTTCCTCTGCTGCCGCACGAGTCCCACCCTCCCCTCTTGACTCCAGTGATGCTTCTGCAGTTTTATTGGGATATTCCACTTTCTGCCTGCTGTGCGCTTCACACCACAGGCCCTTTATCGCAGATTTACTTGTTTTCATTTCTACTTCCTCTTTAATTATATTTTCTTTCCTCCTCCCCACGCTCAGGTTCCTCATTTCAAAGTGGCTCCGGAGGAGTTCCTGAAGCTGCAGCTCCAGAGGTTCACCACCCTCAACCTCCACCCCAGCAACACCGACATCAGCGTGGCCGTGGCAGGAATCCTGAATTTCTTTAACTGCACCACTGCCTGCCTCATCTGTGCCAAAGCTGAATGTAAGTCTTTGCCAGGCTGGGTTTGCCTGCCCCTCTGCTTCACCTCCTTTTTGTTCGGT
The DNA here is from genome assembly GCA_013398115.1 of Falcunculus frontatus. Classification (NCBI taxonomy): domain Eukaryota; kingdom Metazoa; phylum Chordata; class Aves; order Passeriformes; genus Falcunculus; species Falcunculus frontatus. The sequence goes on from VZRV01007180.1 coordinate 367,520, forward strand.
GCAGAAGGTCCCAGGTCCCCTCATGTCTCTGGTCAGAGCAGCCTTTTCCCCTCCAGAGCAGTTTCTCCACCCTGGTGCCCCATGGAGGTGTTTTTTAGAGGAGGAAAGGGGATGGGAAGATATTCTCCTGCCTTCTGTTTGGCCATCTGAAGAGCGTTTTGCTTCCACAGATGGGGCTTTGAATAAGAAAAAAAAATTTAAAAATGCATAGGCTTGCTTCTGGAGATTATTTTTAGGCAAGTAAAGCACTTTGAAATATGTCTTGCCCAAAGCCATGTGCCGTTTGTGGCCTAAAAGTAGGATTTGATTAATAGTCACCAGAGTGCCACCCTCCTGGGCTCTGCAGCCATACATCTGCTGGTGATGGTGCATCTGGACACTGGAGTTTCCACCTCAGCAGGGCCATCTCCACCTTGGCAGGGCCATCTCCACCTCAGCAGGGCCACGTCCACCTCGGCAGGGCCACGTCCACCTCGGCAGGGGCACTCTCAACCCAGGCAGGAAG